>SJYC01081753.1:0-24586 GCA_006408675.1 Madoqua kirkii | reverse complement strand
TGTATGGGTCACAATAAACTGGAAAATTCTGAAAGAGATGGGAATACCAGACCAACTGATGTGCCTCTTGAGAAACCTGTATGCAGGTCAGGAAGCAACAGTTAGAACTGGACATGAAACAAGCTTCTCAAGGTTGTATAGTTACCCTGCTTATTTAACTTCTGTGCAGAGTACATCATAAGAAACACTAAGCTGGAAGAAGCACAAGCTGGAATCAAGATTGCTGGGAGAAATATAAATAACCCTTTTAGCTCATTCGATAAAGAATCTGCCTGCAGTGCAGGAGACCTGGGTTCAGTCCCTGGGTTGGCAAGATCCCCTGGAGAAGGAAATGGCAACCCACTCCAGTATCCTTGCCTGGAAAATCTCATGGGCAGAGGAACCTGGCGGATTGCAGTCCATGGAGTCACAAAGAGTCGGGCACAACTGAGCGACTAACACACATGCAGATGACACCACCCTTATGGCAGAAAGTGAAGAGGAACTAAAGAGCCTCTTGATGAAAGTGAAAGAGGAGAGTGAAAACGTTGGCTTAAAATGCAACATTCAGAAAACTAAGATAATGGCAACTTGTCCCTTCACTTCATGGGAAATAGATGGGGAAACTGTGGAAACAGTGTCAGACTTTATTTTTCTGGGCTCCAAAATCACTGCAGATGGTGATTGCAGCCATGATTAAAAGACACTTACACCTTGGAAGGAAAGTTATGACTAACCTAGACAGCATATTCAAAAGCAGAGACATTACTTTGCCAACAAAGGTCCATCTAGTCAAGGCTATGGTTTTTCCAGTGGTCATGTATGGATGTGAGAGTTGGACTGTGAAGAAAGCTGAGCACCAAAGAATTCATGCTTTTGAACTGTGGTGTTGGGAAAGACTCTTGAGAGTCCCTTGGACTGTAAGGAGATCCAACCAGTCCATCCTTGGGGGGATCAGTCCTGAATGTTCTTTGGAATGACTGATGTTGAAGCTGAAACATCAATATGCTGGCCACTTGATGCAAAAAGCTTACTCATGGGAAAAGACCCTAATGCTGGGAAAGATTGAGGCCAGGAGGAGAAAGGGATGACAGAGGATGAGATAGTTGGATGACATCACCGACTCAGTGGACATGGGTTTGGGTGAACTGCGGGTGTTGCTGATGGGCAGGGAGGTCTGGTGTGCTGCAGTTCATGGTGTGGCAATGAGTCAGACAGGGCTGAGCAACTGAACTGAACTGAATTATGGTTCTATTTTCTCACACATCTCTTACAGCTTTCTTCCCAAATCAATTGATTTGCCCAAGTAAAATGGATTGTATCATTAAACATTTGTATATGCCTTTCCCTTTTCTGGTCACCTTTCACTTCCACAAATAGCCTGTCAAAATTTAATTTCTAATTAAAATATACATTGTGTATTAGACATCTATATAGCTGGTTAAGACTAGAAAAATCAACATACCATGGAGGTTGGTCTCATTTTAAATTCATGAGGGTATTTAATCCACTTTTTCATTTCTCTCAGGGCCATTTTATGAAATGTTTTACTTTAACCCCACAGCACCTCATTTTCCGTACTCTCAGTAGAAGATATTGGTTTGTGCTATTATGAGAAAACTGAAATAATGAGAGATGTTATTTAAAAATCCCCTGTAAAATATCTGCGTTTTATTTCATAGCCATCTGTGTAGTCACAAGGCTGAACTATTTTGCACCTATATAAAAGATCCTCCTACTGGTGATTCAGAAGATAAAGAACCTGCCTATGATGCAGGATACCTGGATTTGATCCCTGGGTCAGGAGTGCTACCCACTCCAGTATTCTTGCCTAGAGAATTCCATGGACAGAGAAGAATAGTGGGCTACTCTTGCAACCCCCCATGGGGTTGCAAAGAGTCAAACAAGACTGAGTGCTAAACACTTTCACAGTTTGCATTAAATCCCATCCTTCTCACTGCAGAATCTGGCTAGAACATTTCCCCTTTTTTTCCCAGATACTCAACATCCCTGTGTTCAAGTATTTCCATCAATGTACAGATATTATTTTAATAACTCCAGTAAAAAAAAAAACTTCCTTGACTATTCTACTGTCCAGTTATTGCCTCATTTCTTTATTGCATTTTACAATAATTTTCTACTTTTAATGTCTATTTTTCTATCTCTTTTTGTTATTTAAGTGACTCTAGTCAGTATTTTGCTATAATCATTCCAATGAAACCACTCAAAAGTTGCCTCAGATCAGTTTAGTTCAGGCACTCTCTCAGTCGTGTCTAACTCTGTGACCCCATGAAACACAGCATGCCAGGCCTCCCTGTACCTCACCATCACCTGCAGTTCACCCAAACCTATGGCCATTGAGTCAGTGATGCCATCCAACCATCTCATCCTCTGTTGTCCCCTTCTCTTCCTGGCCTCAATCTTTCCCAGCATCAGGGTTTTTCCAGAGTCATTTCTTTGAATCAGGTGGCCAAAGTACTGGAGTTTCAGCTTCAGCCTCAGTCATTCCAAGAAACATTCAGGACTGATCTTTAGGATGGTCTGGTTGGATCTCCTTGCAGTCCAAGGGAATCTCAAGAGTTTTCTCCAGCACCACAGTTCAAATGATCAGTTCTTCAGTGCTGAGCTTTCTTTATATCCCAACTCTCAAATCCATACATGACCACTGGAAAAACCATAGCCTTGACTAGGTGGACCTTTATTGACAAAGTAAAGTCTCTGCTTTTTAATATGCTGTCTAGGTTGGTCATAACTTTTCTTCCAAGGAGTAAGTGTGTTTTAATTTCATGGCTGAAATCACCATCTGCAGTGATTTTGAAGCCCAGAAAAATAAAGTCAGCTACTGTTTCCACTGTTTCCCCATCTATTTCCCGTGAAGTGATGGGACCGGATGCCATGATCTTAGTTTTCTGAATGTTGCACTTTAAGCCAACATTTTGACTCTCCTCTTTCACTTTCATCAAGAGGCTGTTTATTTCTTCTTCACTTTCTGCCATAAGGGTGGTGTCATCTGCATATCTGAGGTTATTGATATTTCTCCTGGCAATCTTGATTCCAGTTTGTGCTTCCTCCAGCCTAGCATTTCTCATGATGTACTCTGTATATAAGTTAAATAAGCAGGGTGACAATATACAGCCTTGATGTACTCCTTTTCCCATTTGGAACCAGTCTGTTTTTCCATAATGCTTATTCAAAAAATCCATTCTTAGCCATTATCTTACATAGTTTACCAGAAGTGTTTGCTGTAATTTATCACTCCCACTTAGAAATAAATCTTTTGGTTGACCATAATTTCATCACTTAGCTCCCAAGATTCTACGTTCTCTTTTTTTTCTTTCTGGTGTGGTTTTTTTTTGTTGTTGTTGTTGTTTGTTTGTTTTTTTGCAAATTGTCTGCTTTTTAAAGGCCCTTTGATAATTTTTCTTCTATATTCCATACTCTGGATCACTGGACTGCCTCCAGACCCAATCCTAGATCTTTTATCTTCTACCTATGCTTAGTAATTAACTCACTTAGTCTCAAAACCTTAAATAATAGCTCTCTGTTGTCAATTCTCCCCTGAATTGCAGACTTATACATCAAAATTTATATCTCTTGCTTGATACTGCCATGACATTCAAACTGACACATGCTCAAGGAAAAATTTGAACTTTTTTCCAAAACTTCTCCGTCAGTAGTAGTCTATATCTCAATGAAAAACCTATTTCCTCTGGTTAAATTTCTTGAATTCATTCTTCTCCTCTTAGTCCTCCAATTTCTATAGTCAATTCATCAGAAATCCAGCTTTAACCCAAGGATCTGATCACCGCTTAACAGCATTATTTCTTTCACACGAGTCTAAGCTACTACTGTATTCACCAGTTACCTAGTTTATTCTTACTCTAAATTCTGTTAACTATTAAATATAAGTCAAAATTGTGTCACGCTTTGTTTATAACCCTTCAGTAACTCTCTATCAAATATTAAAAATGACCAACAAAGCCCCAAAGAGTCCAATACCCCATGTAACCTCCTTTTCTTTCTGTAACTGCTCCTTCTGTCTTTCATTCTTTGCTCTTCTCCAAGAATATCAGACATGCTTCCTTGTCTGAAACATTCTTTTCCCTATAAAGCATTGCTCAGTCTGACATATCTTTTGTAACTTAGAAGAAATTTCAACTTCTTAATAAAGTCGATTTGAGTTGTACTAGCAAAACAGCAACAACAACAACAACAACAACAACAACAAATTTGAGCATTTCCAAATCCCATTAGATTTTTTTATTACTGTATCACTTAGTACTTCTAGTGTGTTATATTATTTATAGTTCCCTTTACACTAAAATGTAAGATCCACATATGTAATTTTTTGCCTATTTTCTTTTTTTATTTTAATTTAATACCTTATTCTATTTAACAATACTGTATTGGTTTTGCCGTACATTGATACAGATGTACACAGATGTACACGATCTCCCAATGCAGAAGCCCCCTCCCACCTCCCACCCCACACCATCTTCATAGATGCTTTGAACAGTGTCCACAAAGTGTTTAACAAATATTTATTTAATGGATAGATCATCAATATGGTGGCTATGACAGTTGAGGGAAAAAAGACAGAGAGGGGAAGTAATTTGCCAAAGATAAAACCAAAAATATGCAACAAATAAGGAACTGTGTTTGCAGACAATTATGTTATTGATAGCATGTCTTTAACCACTATAGTTTAAAAACCATATGATAAATTATAATTTTCACCACATGCATATCATTCTGATGAACTGTCATCTAATATCACTGCACTGATTAATTTCTTCATATGTTTCAAATAATAAACTCTGTAATATATATTTGGAGACTATATATTAATTCAGCTTAATTCAGTTCAGCTGTTCAGTTGTGTCTCTTTGTGATCCCATGGACTACAGCACACCAGGCCTCCCTGTCCATCACCAACTCCTGGAGCCTACTCAGACTCTTGTCCATTGAATTGGTGATGCCATTCAACCATCTCGTCCTCTGCCATCCCCTGCTCGTCACGCCTTCAATCTTTCCCAGCATCAGTGTCTTTTCAAATGAGTAGGTTCTTCTAAAACCATATGATAAATTATAATTTTCACCACATGCATATCATTCTGATGAACTGTCATCTAATATCACTGCACTGATTAATTTCTTCATATGTTTCAAATAATAAACTCTGTAATATATATTTGGAGACTATATATTAATTCAGCTTAATTCAGTTCAGCTGTTCAGTTGTGTCTCTTTGTGATCCCATGGACTACAGCACACCAGGCCTCCCTGTCCATCACCAACTCCTGGAGCCTACTCAGACTCTTGTCCATTGAATTGGTGATGCCATTCAACCATCTCGTCCTCTGCCATCCCCTGCTCGTCACGCCTTCAATCTTTCCCAGCATCAGTGTCTTTTCAAATGAGTAGGTTCTTCGCATCAAGTGGCAAAAGTATTGGAGTTTCAGCTTCAACATCAGTCCTTCCAATGAACACACAGGACTAATCTTCTTTAGAATGGACTGGTTGGATCTCCTTGCTGTCTCCAACAACCAGAGTTTAAAAGTATCAATTCTTCGGTGCTCAGCTTTCTTTATAGTCCAGCTCTCACATCCACACATGAGTACTGGAAAAAAACAAACATAGTTTTGACTAGAAAGCTGGTCTTTAGTGATATATTCTTCAAACAAATATTAGTAACACTGTTCACATTTCAACCAGGCAGTTTGCGTCTGGAAGCAAGTTTAGCTTTAGGTATAAAGAATTATTTGTGCCCTTGAATCTCTGAATTCTTATGAAAATACAGCAAAATCTGCCTAAAGTAAAAATAGGTCATTTATGATATAAGGTGAAATTCAACATATCTTTTAAGAACCAAGCTATATAATAGTTGTTTAAGGTCTTTCCTGCTTTCTGAACTGGAAATATTCACTGCTGTTACAGAAGCCCATAACAACCTTACTCTTCTGTATTAAATGACCTTATTCTAACTTGCAGTATATTTATTTGGATAAAAGCATCATGTATTCCTAAGTGCATTATCAGTTATTTGAGAACAGATTTTTTTTTTTTTTTGGTATCACAGAATCCAAACTAGGGCATTGGTATAAAATACTTACTGAGCTGAGTGCATTCAAAAAGAAACAAAGTGTACTTCAGTTGTATGGTAAAGAAAGTAAAATGAACCTGTTCATTTTTTAAATGGTGATCATGATGCTCTGTTTTGGTACCATCTCCCTCAACCAACAGAGAAGACAATTCGACACAAGTAAGAAATTCTATGAGGTGCTAATACTGAATATAATCAAATACTTGAAGGAAGATTTGTGTCCTGCTTGTTACAAGATGAGAATTATAAATGAGCTATGTGATACCCTGGGTTTATTTCAGAAAAAAAGCTTGAGAAATCTCTCCCTGTGTCAGAAATCTTTAAAATCTCATGTACTTTTGGTGTTTTCAACCATGGATATAGTAGGATTTTCAGAGATGTAACAAATAACATTTTAAATTCATTAGGCTTGAAAGCAACTGAACCATTCTTTGCAAGATTACTGAAGTACATATATATATGTAAATAAAGAGCTTCTTATAAACTTTGGAAGTTGATCAAAGAAAATAACTTAAGTTTTTGAAATTTATACTGCTTCATTTGCTGGACTATTAGCCTTAGAACCTCATAAATTTTTGTGAAAGAGGCTGTTTTACAAGCTCGGCATTAGAAAATTCTTAGAATGTTACATTCAAAATGTTCAGCTACATTATTAACATTTCTCCCTCATGTACTAATGTTAATTCAGATGCATATTTCAGCTTACAAAAGTGATACATTATGCTTTTAACCGACAGTTTCCCATAATCACTCATATGCCAACTACCAGGAGTGTTTGTTTTTGTCTGATGGCTTTGTGCCTCAAATGTGAATGCCACAGACATATGCCAGGTGTCTGTTTTCTATGATTCCTTTTATCTTGCTGGTCATAGACAATCAGAATTCTGAAGCATTCCTAAAGTGAAGAAAGGACAATAATGAAATAGAGAATTAAATGCAAGAGAAATGTCAACTATTGGCTTCAATAATAAGGTTTCACTAATTTTAAGGATATGTTAAGTACTAAACATTTAAAGAATATTTCTATTACTCATTTTATTCTCATAATTTTACATGTCATTTTATCTCCACATGCATCCTCTCCACAACATTCAATCTTTCCTGTTTCTTCCAGTTAGTATTATACATTTGAAAGCCTAAAGGCTTTTTAGAACTGAAAATAGAATGTCAAGTTAAAATTTTTACTAGAAATAGATGAAAACAAGAGGATTAAGGCTCTGATGACAAAGTTCTCAATTTTGAAGGTGCTGTATAAGCTCATGACAAGTATGCAGATACAATAGAATATTATGTCTAAGGTAGCACTGCATTAGAGTTTATAAGTGTATCCTCAAAATGACACATTTATATCTCTGGAAAAAGTCATTCTTTGCATATGATCATTGGTTATAAGAACTTCCTGGGTGGTTCACATGTAAAGCATCTGCTTACAATGCAGAAGACCCAGGTTCAATCCCTGGGTCAGGGAAGATTTCCTGGAGAAGGAAATGACAACCGATTCTACTTTTCTAACCGGGAAAATCCCATGGATGGAGGAGCTGGCAGGCTATAGTCCTTGCGGTCACAAAGAGTCGAACACGACTGAGGGACTTCACTTTCACTTTCATTGGTTATATGTGGTTTTTCAAGTAAGTCATGATCAGTGACTGTGGATACCTTTAAAATAGTAAAAATAGAAGAAAATATAGAACAAGTTAGCTTAAAATATTAACAAAGTTCTCATGCTCATTTTCTTCTAGTATAGTCAATAGATTATTACCTAGTTGACACTTCTCTGATTCAGCCTTCAGTTCAGTTCAGTCACTCAGTTGTGTCCAATGTTTGCATCCCCAAGAATCACAGCACGCCAGGCCTCCCTTTTCATCACCAACTCCAGGAGTTCACTCAAACTCATGTCCAAGTCGGTGATACCAACCAGCCAAGTAATCCTGTCGTCCCCTTCTTCTCCAGCCCCCAATCCCTCCCAGCATCAGAATCTTTTCCAATGAGTCAACTCTTCCCATGAGGTGGCCAAAGTATTGGAGGTTCAGCTTCAGCATCATTCCTTCCAGTGAACACCCAGGACTGATCTACTTTAGGATGGACTGGTTGGATCTCCTTGCAGTCCAGGGGATACTCAAGAGTTTTCTCCAGTACCACAATTCCAAAGCACCAATATTCGGCACTCAGCTTCCTTTAGTGCCCAGCTCTCACATCCATACATGACCACTGGAAAAACCATAGCCTTGACTAGATGGATCTTTGTTGGCAAAGTGATGTCTTTGCTTTTCAATATGCTATCTAGGTTGGTCATAACTTTCCTTCCAAGGAATAAGCGTCTTTTGATTTCATGGCTGCAATCACTATCTGATGTGATTTTGAAGCCCCCCAAAATAAAGTCTAACACTGTTTCCACAGTTTCCCGATCTATTTGCTATGAAGTGATGGGACCCGATGGCTTGATCTTAGTTTTCTGAATGTTGAGTTTTAAGCCAACTTTTTCACTCTCCTCTTTCACTTTCATCAAGAGGCTTTTTAGCTCTTCTTCATTTTCTGCCATAAGGGTGGTGGCATCTGCATATCTGAGGTTACTGATATTTTTCCAGGCAATCTTGATTTCAGCTAGTGTGTCTTCCAGCCCAGCGTTTCTCATGATGTACTCTGCATAGAAGTTAAATAAACAGGGTGACAATATATAGTTTTGACATACTCTTTTTCCTATTCGGACATGTTGTTCCATGTCCAGTTCTAACTGTTGGTTCCTGACTTGCATACAGATTTCTCAAGAGGTAGGTCAGGTGGTCTGGTATTCCCATCTGTTTCAGAATTTTCCACAGTTTAGTGTGATCCACACAGTCAAAGGCTTTGGCATAGTCAATAAAGCAGAAATGTTTTCCTGGAACTCTCCTGCTTTTTTGCAAGATCCAGCAGATGTTGACAATTTGATCTCTGGTTCCTCTGCCTTTTCTAAAACCAGCTTGAACATCTGGAAATTCACGGTTCATGTACTGCTAAACCCTGGCTTGGAGAATTTTGAGCATTACTTTACTAGCATGTAAGATGAGTGCAATTGTGCAGTAGTCTGAGCATTCTTTGCCATTACCTTTCTTTGGGATGGGAATGAAAACTGACTTTTCCAGTCCTATGGCCACTGCTGAGTTTTTCAAATTTGCTGGCATATTGAGTGCAGCACTTTCACAGCATTATATTTCAGGATTTGAAATAGTTCAACTGAAATTCCATCACCTCCACTAGCTTTGTTCATATGATTCTTCCTAAGGCCCACTTGACTTCATATTCCAAGATGTCTGGCTCTAGTGAGTGATCACATCATGGTGATTATCTTGTTCGTGAAGATCTTTTTTTGTACAGTTCTTTTGTGTGTTTTTCCTACCTCTTCTTAATATCTTCTGCTTCTGTTAGGTCCACACCATTTTTGTCCTTTATCTAGCCCTTGTTTGCATATTTCCTTGATATCTCTAAATTTTTTGAAGAGATCTCTAGTCTTTCTCATTCTATTGCTTTCCTCTATTTCTTTACATTGATCACTGAGGAAGACTTTCTTATCTCTCCTTGCTATTCTTTGGAATTCTGAATTCAGATGTTCATAGTCCTTGGATATTCTATTCTGTTTTTTAATGTCTTTATTTACTTTGTCTTTTAGTATTTTTGGATTCTATGTTTATACACTCTCCATCAGAGATCCTTTCATCAACTCTGTCCAGTTTATTGGTAAACCAATCAAAAATATTCATTTGTTTTGAAGTGATTTTTAATCTCTATTTTTCTTTTCTTTTGCTTTTTTCTTAGAAATTCCAACTCTCTGCTTATGTTTTGTGTGTCTGTTTATGTGCTCTTCATGTCCAACTCTTTGTGACCCCATGGACTGCAGCACACTAGGCTTCTCTGTCCTTCACCAACACCCAGAGTTTGCTCAAACTCATGTCTATTGAGTCATTACCTTTATCCAATCATTTCACTGTTGGTTCACTCTCCTCCTGCTTTTACATGCTGTCTACTTTATCCATCAGAACCCTCAGCATATTCATTACAGTTGTTAAATTCCAGGTCTGATAGTTCCAACACTCTTACCATGTCTGGTTCTGATACTCGCTTTGTCTACTCAAATTGTGTTTTATCCCATTGGTATGTCTTGTGATTTTTTTTTTTTTTCTTGATAGTTAGACTTAGTGTACTAGGTAAAAGGAATGGCTGTAAATTAGTTTTTGGCAATGTGTTGGTGAGGTCTGTGGACAGAGGAAGCATTCCATGGTCCAATGATTAGGTCTCAATCTTTTGATGAGTATATGCCTCTAGACTATGACCTTCTTAAGAGCTTCTCAGGCTTTTTTCCTTCCTTTGATGGAATAAAATGTCTAGAGTGACCTGGAATTTGGTATTTCCCTTTATCCAAGTCTGTTAGCCTCTGATAACATCCAGCAAGTTAGGCACTTGGTTAACTATTTTATTCTAAAGGAAAGCCATGTTAAGAACAGAGTTCTCTAATGTATTTCAAAATAGTTCCATTTTCCTTCCACCAACCAGAAGCCACAGAGGATTTTTCTTTCATACTTACTGTCAGAACTTAGTAAGAAACTTGACAGTAAAATTCATTGTATCATGAAGGTCTCCTGAAAACTGAGTCAACCTGGAAATTGTAACTCTCAGTTTTGTCCACACAGATCCTCTGCAATTCACCAATTACTACTGAGGTTCTTAGGGTGATTTTTGCTCCAGAGCCTCCATTCTGATAAGCTATGATTCCCTGTATCCACTTATCTGACTCAAATCTTTAGGGAGATTTGAGAGTTACTTCATCCTGTTACTTCCTCTAGTTAAGGGATCCAAGAAGAAATGTTAACTTTTCAGCATGTTTAGCTTTTTACTTATTGTCAGAAAAATGTAGTGACTTCAAGCTTCTTATAGACCAGACCAGAAACTGGAAATTCCTACCTAACAGTTTCTATAGGTCTTCTACAGACTGCAACCTAGATATCAGATAAGAGGACTGCAGTCATTACAAGACTAGATGGGGGAGGTTTTACTTTCAGGTATCCTCATGAGGTTGTTAGGAAGATTTTTCAGTTCTTGTGGTAAAAATTCACAAAGAAATTTAAAAAAAATATCTAGAACATATGAAACAAATTAGGAAAGTCAAGCTAGGTTAACTATATCTGATTTCAAAATTTTGAATAAAGCTATAGCAATAAAAGTAGTGTGGTACTAAAGTTAAGATAAACATTTACATCAGTGTAACAGAATATAGAGTCCAGAGATAAACCTACACTTAAAGGGACAACTCATTTTTGAGAAAGTACAAAGTTAATTTAGTGGAAAAATAATAATCTTTTCAACAAACAGCATTGGAACGATTGGAAAACTATATTTTAAAAATATGAAATATCAAATTAAACTCAGGGATCATGCTAGGGACCTAGGGAATGCAAATTTTTCATCCTTTACTTATTTTTTAAACTTTTAATTTTGTATGGGATTAGTAGTAAGGACCAAACAGAAGCAGAAGATATTAAGAAGTAACAAGAATACACAGAACTATGCCAAAAAAAGGTCTTAATGACCTAGATAACCACAGTGGTGTGGTCACTCACTTGAGTCAGATCTCCTGGAGTGTGAAGTAAAGTGGGGCTTAGGAACCATTACTGAAAAAGTTAGTAGAAGTGATGGCATTCCAGCTGAGCTGTTAAAAATCCTAAAAGATGATTTTGTTAAAGTGCTGCACTCAAGATGAGAGCAAATTTGAAAAACTCAGCAATGGCTACAGGATTGGAAAAAAAAATTAGTTTTCATTCCAATCTCAAAGAAGGGTAGTACCAAAGAATGTTCAAACTACCAGAAAATAGAGAACTAGGCTTCAATAGTATGTAAATCAAGAACTTACAGATGTACAAACTGGATTTTTAAAAGGCAGAAGAACCAGAAATTAAATTGCCAACATTTGCTGGATCATAGTGAAAGCAATGGCTGCCCACTCCAGTACTCTCGCCTGGAAAATCCCATGGATGGAGGATCCTGGTAGGCTGCAGTCTATGGGGTGGCTAGGAGTTGGATACAACTGAGTGAGTTCACTTTCACTTTTCACTTTCATGCATTGGAGAAGGAAATAGCAACCCATTCCAGTATTCTTGCCTGGAGAATCCCAGGAATGAGGGAGCCTGGTGGGCTACCGTGTATGGGGTCGCACAGAGTTGGACATGACTGAAGCGACTGAAGCGACATAGCAGCAGCAGCAGCAGCAGTGAAAGCAAGGGAATTTCAGAAAAACATCTGCTTCATTGACTACACTAAAGCCTTTGATTGTATGGATCACAACAAACTGTGGAAAATTCTTTTTTTTTAATTTTTTTTTTACTTTACAATATTGTATTCGTTTTGCCATACATCAATTCTTAAAGAGATGGGAATATCAGACCACCTTACCTGTCTCCTAAGAAACATGTATAAACGTCAAGAAGCAACAGTTAGAACCAGACGTGGAACAACAGACTGGTTCAAAATTGGGAAAGGAGTACATCAAGTCTATATATTGTCAACCTGCTTATTTAACTTATATGCAGAGTACCTCATGAGAAATGCTGGACTGAATGAATCATAAGCTGGAATCAAGACAGCATGGAGAAATACCAACATGCTAAGATATGAAGATTATAACACTTTAAAGGCAGAAAGTGATGAGGAGCTAAAGAGCCTCTTGATGAAGGTGAAAGAGGAGAGTGAAAAAGATGGTTTAAAATTCAGCATACAAAACACTATGATCATGCCATCAGGTCCCATCATTTCTTTGAAAATAGATGGGGAAAAAATAGAAGCAGTGATATATTTTATTTTGGGGGACTCCAAAAATTGCAGATAGTAACTGCCGCCATGAAACTAAAAATACTTGTTCCTTGGAAGGAAGGCTACGACAAACTTACTGTATTAAAAAGCAGAGACATCACTTTGCTGACAAAGGTTCAAGTATTCAAAGGTATGGTTTTTCCAGTAGTCATGTACAGATGTGAGAGTTGGATCACAAAGAATGTTGTGCCCTGAAGAACCGATGCTCTAACTGTGGTGCTGGAATAGATTTTAGAGCCCCGTGGACTGCAAGCAGATCAAACTAGTCAGTCCTAAAGAAAATCAACACTGACTATTCATTTTAAGGACTGATGCTGAAGCTTAAGCTTCAGTACTTTGTCTACCTGCTGTGAAGAGCCAACTCATTGGAAAAGTCCCTGATACCGGGATAGATGGAAGACAAAAGGAGAATAGGGAGGCAGGGGATTAGATGTTAGATAGAATCACCAACTCAGTGCACATGAATCTGAACAAACTCCAGGAGATGGTGAAGAACAGGGAAGCCTGGCATGCTGCAGTGCATGAGGTTGCAAAGAATCATACACGACTTAGTGACTGAACAACTCAACAACAATAGCTGATTAGCAATTTTGTGATAATTTCAGGTGCCCAGCAAAGAACTCAGCCATTCACATATATGTATCCATTCACCCCCAATCTGCCCTCCCATCCAGGCTGCCAATAACATTGAGCAGAGCTGCCTGTGTTATATGTTAGGTTCTTGTTGGTTATCCATTTTAAATATAGTATTGTATGCATGTCCATCTGAAACTTTCTAACTGTCCCTTCTCAACCAGGAACCATAAATTTGTTCTCAAAATCTGTGACTTTCTGTTTCATAATTCATTTGTACCATTTCTTTATGATTCCACATATAAGGAAAGCCATGTGTTATTTTTCCTTCTTGAGCTGACTTAAGTCACTCAGTGTGACAACCTCTAGGTCTATCCATGTTGCTATAAATGACATTAATTCATTATTTTTAATGGCTGAGTAATATTCCATTATATAGAGATAGCACATGTTTTATGTTTATGAACCATCTTTAGTTCGACCCCTGTGTTAAATTAACAGTTCTGCATTTGGGTTCATGTTCTGGTTTTGACTGATTCTAGTTTGTAAGCTTTCTAGGTTCTTGGGACTTCCCTGGTGGCTCAGATGGTAAAGAATCTACCTGCAGTCTGGGACACCTGGATTCAATACCTGGAAGGGAAGATACCCTGGAGTAGGAAATAGCAACCCACTTTAGAATTCTAGCCTGGAGAATTCAATGGACAGAGGAGCCTGGCAGGCTACAATCCACAGGGTCTCAAAGAGTCAGACACAACTGAGCAACACACACACACATCCTAGGTTCCTACTCCACTTTTGCCTCAGAAGTCTTTTCACTGTTTCTAAAGTATAACTCCAGAAATCATTATATTAATATTTTATACATGAATCCATGTCCATAACTATATATTTGCTTTGACGGTCATATTGAATTTCAACTTATGTATAACATTGCTATTGTTGTTGTTAGCCACTGTCATGTCTATTTTTTGACCCAGTGGACTATAGCCTTCCAGGCTTCCCTGTCCACAGGATTTGCAGGCAAGAATAAATAGTGGCAAAAACTTTAAGGATTCTATAACTTCAGATCATCTCCTTGTGATAATTCTCATTATTTATTTTTAAAAATCACAAAAATAAAACTCTTAGAACATCAAAGGATATTAAGTAAACTGATATGAGCTACTTTTTAATCTAGATTAAGCATTTGATTGGGAATTTCTGTAACTGAAAATAAGAACACAATTTTATTTTTATTATTATTATTTTTACTTCACAATATTGTATTGGTTTTACCACACATCAACATGAATCCACCATGGGTGTACACGTGTTCCCAATCTTGAAACCCCTTCCACCCGCCCTCCCTGCAACAGCATCCCTCCGGGTCATCCCAGTGCACCAGCCCCAAGCATCCTGCACCCTGCATTGAACCTAGATTGGCAATTCATTTCTTATATAATATTATACATGTTTCAGGGCTTCCCTGGTGGCTCAGAGGTTAAAGCATCTGCCTCTAATGCGGGAGACCTGGGTTCAATCCCTGGATTGGGAAGATCCTCTGGAGAAGAAAATGCCAATTCACTCTGGTATTCTTGCCTGCAGAATCCCATGGATGGAGAAGCCTAGTAGGTTACAGTCCACGGGGTCATGAAGAGTCGGACATGACTGAATGACTTCACCTTCATACATATTTCAATGCCATTTTCCAAAATCATCCCACCCTCTCCCTCTCCCACAGAGTCCAAAAGACTATTCTATACATCTATGTCTTTTTTGCTGTCTCTCATGCAGGGTTATTGTTATCTTCTGTCTAAATTCCATATATATGCATTCAGTTCAGTTCAGTTCAGTCGCTCAGTTGTGTCTAACTCTTTGCGACCCCATGAATTGCAACACGCCAGACCTCCCTGTTCATTACCATCTCCCTGAGTTCACTCAGATTCACGTCCATCGAGTCTGCGATGCCATCCAGCCATCTCATCCTCGGTCGTCCCCTTCTCCTCCTGCTCCCAATCCCTCTCAGCATCAGAGTCTTTTCCAATGAGTCAACTCTTCACATCAGGTGGCCAAAGTACTGGAGTTTCAGCTTCAGCATCACTCCTTCCAAAGAAATCCCAGGGTTGATCTTCTTCAGAATGGACCAGTTGGATCTCCTTGCAGTCCAAGGGACTCTCAAGAGTCTTCTCCAACACCACAGCTCAAAAGCATCAATTCTTCGGAGCTCAGCCTTCTTCACAGTCCAACTCTCACATCCATACAGGACCACAGGAAAAACCATAGCCTTGACTAGACGGACCTTAGCCGGCAAAGTAATGTCTCTGCTTTTTTGGTCATAAGTTTTCTTCCAAGGAGTAAGCGTATTCTAATTTCATGGCTGCAGTCACCATCTGCAGTGATTTTGGAGCCCCCCAAAATAAAGTCTGACACTGTTTCTACTGTTTCCCCATCTATTTCCCATGAAGTGATGGGACCAAATGCCATGATCTTCATTTTCTGAATGTTGAACTTTTAGCCAACTTTTTTACTCTCCTCTTTCACTTTCATCAAGATTAGTATATTGGTTTGTTTCTTTCTGGCTTACTTCACTCTATATAATCGGCTCAACCACCTCATTAGAACTCATTCGAATGTATTCTTTTTAATGGCTAAGTAATGGAAATGGCAACCCACTCCAGTGTTCTTGCGTGGAGAATCCCAGGGATGGGGGAGCCTGGTGGGCTGCTGTCTATGGGGTCACACAGAGTCGGACACGACTGAAGTGACTTAGCAGCAGCAGCAGCAATACTCCACTGTGTATATGTGCCACAGATTTCTTATTCATTCATCTGCTGATGGACATCTAGCATGCTTCCATGTCCTGTCTATTATAAACAGTGCTGCAATAAACATTGTGGTACATGTGTCTCTTTCAGTTCTGGTTTCCTTGGTGTGTATGCCCAGCAGTGGGATTGCTGGGTCATAAGGCAGCTCTATTTCCAGTTTTTTAAAGAATCTCCACACTGTTCTCCAGAGTGGCTGTACTAGTTTGTATTCCCACCAGTGTAAGAGGGTTCCCTTTTCTCCACATCCTCTCCAGCATTTATTGCTTGTAGACTTTTGGATCACAGTCATTCTGACTGGCGTGAAATGGTATCTCATTGAGTGATATTGAGCATCTTTTCTTGTGTTTGCAATTAATTTCTAACATTAGGCATATATCTGTTGGCAATTTTCATGAGTTCTTGAGATTTCTACTTTTTTTGATATTGTAAGGAAATATCTTTTTTGTTGAAAATACATTGAATTTATAAAATATTTGTGGTTTAGATATGATAGTTTTCATTTTGCTATGGATAAATTGAAAATAAAATTTTGGTGTACGGAAATCTATGCCCTATATTCTAAACTGGTTTTATGTTAAATGCCAAGTAATTATAAAAAAATGTTTTTGTTCTATTACTTGGATGTAAACAATTGTATTGGTTTTAATGTCATAAAATCCTGAACTTAGAATCAATGTGTTCTTCTAAGATAAAGAAAAATCTTCTTGTTGAGAAAAGAAAGGAAATGGAAAGAAAATTTAGTCATTTTAAATGCAAATTTACATTCATGTAATTCTCATTTGTATGCATGCCCAGTCATTTAGTGGTGTCTGACTTTTTGTGACCCTAAGGGCTGTGGCCCTCCAGGCTCTTCTGTACATAGGATTTCCCAGGCAAGAATACTGGAGTGGACTGCCATTTCCTACTCAGGGTATCTTTCCTACCCAGGTATCAAATCCATGTCTTTTGCACCTCCTGCATTGCAGGCAAATTCTTTACCACTGTACCACATGTTAAGTCCCAATTGCATGCATGCAATTCCAAAATGACTATTTATTTCATGTCGAAATACTAAAAATTACTTCCTATAGAAAAGCATCTGCTACTTATTCATGGAGATATTATTCAACTTGGAGAAAAATTTACTACATGCATCAAATTGACATTATAAAGACTGTAAAACAATAAATAATAAATGACTATCAAATGGATTGCATTTATTTAAGGACATTTATAATGATAAATGTATCCATGTTAAAAAAAATTGTCACTTGTTTTAATCTAAATCTGTATACATCCCATATAGTTTAGTTTTATTTTGGTATTTCACGACATAAACGGACTTCCCTGGTGGCTCAGATGGTAAAGCATCTGTCTACAATGCGGGGGACCCAGGTTTGATCCCTGAGTCAGGAAGATCCCCTGGAGAAGGAAATGGCAATCCACTCCAATACTATTGCCTGGAAAATCCCATGGACAGAGGAGCCTGGTAGGCTACAGTCCATGAGGTCACAGAGAGTCGGACACGACTAAGCGACTTCACTTCACTTCACGTGACATAAACATTGGAAACTGCAAGAAAATCAGAATTGCATGTTATTTTTTTACAACACTATTCTGCATTTTTGATAGAAGTCTTTTATTTTTTTACTCCTTAGTCTCTACATATCTTACTGACTGGAAACAAATACTCTGCAAATTGTCCTGTTTCTTAACCATAAAGTTGCAATGCCAACTTCTCCAAATCCAAAATTCAGTTTGACACATAAGGAAAAAATAGACACGAACCTAAGGAAAGAGACAAGCACATAAACAGAAAAGACAGTGGTATCTATGAAAAGGAAATTATTTCTAAGGAGATTTATTTTTTAAATATATTTGAAAGTTATTTCTTGAATTATTCAGAATGAATATATCTTATGTACCACAGAGGGAAAAAATACAATCTTGCTTTAAAGTTTTTCTTCTGCCTGGGTTAGTTTGTAGTTTAATATGGATGATTTGTATAGATATTATAATAGGAAATCTGATGTAGACAGTTAAACATTAGGAATATGAAACATACACAAGTGGAAAAGAAAAACACACATGTGCACATTGCAAATTGAGCAATAGTAACCCTTTAAATGAAAAAAAAAAAAAACAGAGGAAAGGTATTACTGAAAATAGTATCAGTTTAAGAAAAAAGTCACAGAAAAAAATAATAACCATATTTTAGCTAGTCCTCAATTGCAGACAAATATTGCTCTGTTTCTCTACCTGGAACACCATGGTGAATCACAGTTAGACTGAGAGTTATAAATTAATATTCTAATTTTAGGGGTTTTCTCAGGTGGTAATGGTAAAGGATCCATCTACCAATGCAGGAGACGTAAGAGATGCAAGTTCAACTCCTCGTTTGGGAATATATCCTGGAATAGGAAATGACAACCCATTCCAATATTATTGCTTGGAAAATTCCATGTGTAGGAGGCATAGCCTGGTGAGGGATAATCCATGGGGTCTCAAAGTGTCAGACAAGACTCAGCAACTGAATTTTTAGCTTTATCTCATATTAGGTATACAGGTATAGGTGTGAAGCACCACCCAGATTCTTCTTGAAGAAGGACTCCTTACTCCTCTGAAATCTGAATTAGGGTTTAATGCATCTGCACTTCACCCAAGACCATGCTTTTCCTGTGTGGCTCGTATCCAAAAATGAATCCACAAGGTCAATCCTAATGTTGGACAATGCTGACAAGACACACTGATTGCAAATGTCTCATTGTTGTTGTTTGGTTGCTAAATCATCTCTGATTTTGCAAAACCACAGGTAGCCTACCAGGGCCCTCTGTCCATGGGATTTTCCAGGTAGGAATACTGGGGTGGGTTGCTATTTCCTTCTCCAGGAGATCTTTCTTGCCCAACAACAAACACACAGAATTGCAGGTGAATTCTTCTTTATCACTGACCCACTCGGGAAGCCCTAAAAGTCCTCATGAGGATGGCCAGCTATGTCAGGTCTCCATCACTTTGATCTCTTTCTTTCTCAGTGCTGCTTCCACTGTCATCCTTCCACAAATGTTGTTCCTTAATTAATACTTCATATGGTAAACTCTTTCTCAGCTTCTCTTTCTCAAAAACAAGCTAGTGACAGTATTTCTCAGGAGTGGTGAAAGGACAAATGCAACAATATTTGTAACCAAATCTCTTGCCAGACTCTCTGCTGTCAAAAGCAGTGCTTCACTGGCAATAAGTGGGGTATAGAGAGCCCTTGACTCAAGGTAGTGATCCACTAGTTAAAAATCTCACAAGCAGTGAACTGGCATAACAAAGAAAGGGAATGCATAAACTGGAGCCATTTATCACACATTAGAGAGACACAAGGGAAATAGCAAATAGAGAGATAACGGGATAGAATAGTGATTGCTAAGCACCTTTGAAACCTTGAAAAAAATAATGAAAAGCTTCAGGGGATTAATAGGTAATTAAAGCTAGTGCGAAAGCCAAAGTGTTTCTTTGGCACTGTGTAAAGTAACTCTTCTCCTGGAGTTGGACAGCAGATAAAGCAGAGGCCAGGCCAAGAATTTAATAGTCTGAATGGCTAAGGTCCAGATAAGGTTAAAACCAAATCAGGTTTGCCAAGGCAAATTTAGGGCCAATGTGGGGAAATACTGGACCCTAACTTGACAGGTGCTCCCAAATGTTGAATCCTTAGATATAACTGTAAGCCCTGAAACTGCAGAAGTTGCCCAGGCCTCCCTATTAAAGCAAACATTTTCCTTCTTATTTAAAGTAATGCAGAGACCTCTTCCTTGTAAGGCAATTTCCCCAAACAGTTTGGCACATTCTCAAAATATTAAGTGCAGAATTTACCATAGGATTTAGCAATTCTAGCCCTGGATATAATCCCAAGAAAACACAAAATACATATCCACACAAAAGCTTGTGCACTAAATTCATATAGCATTACTCATGATAGCCTAAAAGTAGAAATGTTACAAATTTCCAACTGATGACGAATACATGATTGTTTGTTATCCATTTATACAACAAAAGAGTTGTACAGTGGGATAAAAATTAATGAGGTGCTGGTATGTACTACAACCTGAAAGAAACTTGAAGACATTAAGCTAAGTGAAAGAAGCCATAAAAGATGAACTGAATGAATTCATTTATGTGAAACCTCTACCAAAAGCAAGCTTGGAGACCAAAAGTAGATTAGTGGTCTAGATTGGAAAGTAGTGATGGTGGAAAGAAATGAGGACTGATGGCTAATAGATATGGGGCTTATTTTTGGGAGTGACAAAAAATTCTAAAACTAGATTTTTATAATAGCTGCATAATTCTATTTAATATACTAAATGCCATTGAATTGTACATGGGTGAATTTATGATTTGCAAATTATATCTCAAAGTTGTTTAAAAAATAGTGCAGTTCTCATATAATGTTCACTCATCTTTTCCTAATGTTAATTCTCTTGCAATTATCAATACCAACAGAGTCACAGACTTTATTTACCAAAGTACTTTTTCAGTTCCAAGATACAATTCTGGATCTCAAAATGCACTTTGTTGTCATATCTACTCAGTCTCCTCTAAGCAACTACTTTTTCATTTTCATATTGTTCAGTTCAGTTCAGTTCAGTTCAGTTCAGTTCAGTTCAGTCACTCAGTCATGTCTGACTCTTTGAAACCCCATGAACCACATCACACCAGTCCTCCGGTCAATCATGAACTCCTGGAGTTCACCCAAACCCATGTCCATCAAGTCGATGATGCCATCCAACCATATCATCTTCTGTCGTCCCCTTCTCCTCCTGCCCTCAATCTTTCCCAGCATCAGGAACTTTTCACATGAGTCAACTCTTTGCATCAGGTGGCCAAAGTATTAGAGTCTCAGCTTTAGTATCAGGCTTTCCAATGAACACCCAGGACTGATCTCCTTTAGGATAAACTGGTTGGATCTCCTTGCAGTCCAAGAGACTCTCAAGAATCTTTTCCAACACCACATTAAAAATCATCAGTTCTTCAGTGCTCAGCTTTCTTTATAGTCCAACTCTCACATCCATACGTGACCACTGGAAAAACCATAGCCTTGACTAGATGGACCTTTGTTGGCAAAGTCAAGTCTCTGCTTTTTATTATGCTGTCTAGGTTGGTCATAGCTTTCCTTCCAAAGAGTGAGTGTCTTTTAATTTCATTGCTTCCATAGCCATCTGCAGTGATTTGGGAGCCCCCCAAAATAAAGTCTGATGCTGTTTCCACTGTTTCCCCATTTATTTGCCATGAAGTGATGGGACCAGATGCCATGATCTTAGTTTTCTGAATGTTGAACTATAAGCCAACATTTTCCCTCTCCTCTTTCACTTTCATCAAGAGGCTTTTTAACTCCTCTTCACTTTCTGCCATAAGAGTGGCGTCATCTGCATATCTGAGGTTATTGATATTTCTCACCGCAATCTTGATTCCAGCTTGTGCTTCCTCCAGCCCAGTGTTTCTCATAATGTACTCTGCATATAAGTTAAATAAGCAGGGTGACATCTATTGTTAGGATCTAGTTAATAAGTCTAGCTCACAATGAAAAGGAAAGTACCTGAACTCTCATCTCCTTGATAGGGAAGTAACTGAAAATTCATAATTTTTTAAAACTATCAAACTTATTAAAAACTTGTGGGGAAGCTATTTAGGGGTTAAAAAATAACTGGTTCTCTTAAGTTAGTCCACTAATTCTGTCATTAATCAATGAATTTGAAGGTAATAATTATTACTATGGTGTTCTTACAGTGTTTTGTTTTGTTTTGTTTTGTTTTGTTTTAATTTCCTTCATTCTTCTACATTATAGAGGAAGAGGAAAAAGCTGTCATTTTTCCTCTCCTTAGTTTTTGGGTGGGGCTTTGTAACAAAATACAGATTAACAAGAGAATAGCACAAATGTAGTTGATATCAGTTTTACAAGAAACAGGAGTTTTCATAAGAAAAAGAAGATAAACATTAAGGGATTTCCCTGGCAGTCCAGTGGTTAAGACTCCATGTTCCCAATACAGGGAGCACACATTTGATCCTTGGTCAGGGAAATAAGATGTGTTATGCTGCATAGCATGGCCAAAAATAAAAATAAATAAAAAATAAAATAAAAAGTAAATAAATAAAAAATAAAAAAGTTAAAACTGAGTATGCTTATACTAGGTTTGATGGAGAGTCGGAGGTCATGGAGAAAATGTGATAGGACAAAAGGGTATAAGCTCAATATAGTAACCTGGGGAAAAAAATAGCAAATCCTGTTAGTTAAGATTCTTCTTGGCATCCCTTTGTCTTATAAGATAAGCATGCCCCTTTTCTCCAGATATAAGAAGAATATCTCTCACATAAGGGTTTGGGTTTTCAGACCAGCTCCAGAGAAGGAGGTTGAGGTGCAGGGAAGGAAGTCAGAAGGCGTTTCTGCCTCCGTGGTTTTCTCACATTTCTTTAGCTTAAGATATTCAATGTGCTAAGGCATTGTATTTTAGAGTAGTACATCTTGCAGTCTACCACAATATTTAATCAAGTCACTCTTTGCAATGCTACAGTTCCATGGGTTCTACAAATGCATGGAATCATGTATCCACCACCCCAATACAAAACAGTAAATTTCCTTTACCCTAAATTTACATATGAAGCTCCTTTGCAGTCAGCCCCTTTTCTCCTCCAATCCCTAGCAAATACTTACCTGTATCATATCTCTGTAGTTTGACCTACTGAATCTGAGTAGAGTTAAGCATTCCTCCTTCTGCATGCCCGTCATCCACCTGTACTAGTCTTCCAGCTACAATGATTTTTCACTAATGCCTTAAGGCTCATAGTGTTGAACCCTCTCCCCTCCCCCCAAGCACACACACACATACATACACACTCACAGAGCTGTGGCCTCTTTACCATGGCAGAGATAGCAAAGAGATAGCAATTTCTTGCCCCAGTTGCAAGGCTGTGTGCCACTCCCCTAGGTCTGTGGCACAAAAGACACTCCTCAGAGTTGTTTCTGTACAGATTCAGGAAAAAATAGCTCATATATTATGATTTCATTTTAGGGTTTTACACTACCTTCTAACCTGTATTTGATGCTTAATATTTTGGCAGCAATTCTAGCTAAACTCTAATGTTTTCAGGAACTTCTATCCCAGTAGGTGTGAATTTGTATCTGCTTCCTTTCTTTCAAGCATTGCATTTTCTTAGATTTGGGGCCAGTTATTTTTATGGAAAATATTAAAAAGCAGAGACATTACTTTGCCAACAAAGGTCCACACAGTCAAAGCTATGTTTTTCTGTTTTGTTTTGTTTTGTTTTTTTTCCAGTAGCCCTGTATCTGACAACAAATTTGCTCTGACACCAGTTATGATTTTGAAGTTTGTTCACCTCTTTTTCTGTTGCAAGAGAGAATGTGTCATCAAAGAGAGAGAGAGAGAGAGAGAGAGAGAGAGAGAGAGGGAGAATATATCCTATTACTTAGCTCTACATCTTGAGGTAGAATCCAGAAATTCTCAGTTCTTTGGTTTTTTTATTTGTTACTATTGATTTACACTTAGTATACAAATAGGACTCTACACTAAGATTAGTGGTTAGAGTGAAAACAGATACGTCTAAAATCCAGCCCCACTGGTATTAATTATGCAAACTCTGTCCTTCTTTCTGAGTAAAATTTTTCTCACTTCTGCCTGTGTACATATATCTGGAAAGTAACAAAACTAAACTAAGTAAGGATTACTCTATTTTGATTCTTTGTCTTTCAAAATATATTTTACTTATCATTCTCTTTCTTGTCTTGCTGTTAGTGAATGTTTGTGCTTGTCTATTTTAGTATCTGGCTTCTCCAGTAGCAGTAAAGAATCCACCTACAAAGCTGAAGACATTGGTTCCATCCCGGGGACAGGAAGATACCCTGGAACAGCAAATGGCAATTCACTCCAGTATTCTCATCTGGAAAATCCCATGGACAGTGGAGCCTGGTAAGGTACAGTCCATGGAGGCACAAAAGAGTTGGACATGACTGAGTGACTGAACAACAACATTTGTGGGTTATATTAACTTCAAGAAGGTAGTGAATCCTTCTTGGGGAACTTTTACAAAAGATAACATCAAGGAATGTGATTGTTGGAATTTAATGATAACCATACTTTGCATGTGCAACTGACTTTAAATATAGAGCATTTATTTCAAGGTAGTTGAGTAATTTTCTTCATGTGCGAAGGCTGAAGTCTAGACAAAAAGTATAATATTTTAATGTACAATTTAATTACTTAGTTTTCTTTGAAACCACGAAATGCAAGTAAATTTATATTTCTTTAATAGATATTCAAAA
>SJYC01081746.1:0-16784 GCA_006408675.1 Madoqua kirkii | reverse complement strand
AAAAGGAAAACATATAAATATAAGACAGTGAGATTTTAAATAAGCAGTTTAGACATTTTCATATTAATAGTCTTAATTAGAGATAAAAAGACTTAATCCAGTGAAAAATAGAAACCCCTGAAGAATAAGTAGAGTACATGCATATATTAATAATTTTGTAAGATCATTGAAAATAAACAGAAACTTGATACATACATTTGTGGTTAGAATTAAAGGAATAAACCAAGATTAATGGGGCCCCTGGGAACTAAAAACCAAGGAGCTTCATTACTACACAAAGGTGGAAAGTAAAAAGAACTGAATTATGGGGACCCGGGAAAAATTCAAGTCTACAAAATAGATCCTTTACCAGAAGTTGCAGCCATTGGAAAAAGGATGCTAAAATTTAAAAGGATGCAGCTCATGCTAAAATTTAAGTCCTAGAGAAAAGAATCAAGAAATAAGTACACTTGATTCTCCTGTCAACCTCTTCCATTAGCTGAACACAAAGGGGACCTGGAGTGCACAAAACAAGGGTCATGAGATCAATAGAGGTCAGCCTATTGCAGAAAAAGTAGTCCAATCAAACTTGAATATTGGTAGGGTAATCTTTGAATAGGATATACTCTTTCAAAGCACTGTTTAGATTTGTTGTACCATATGGACTATGGCAAAGCCTTTGACTGTGTGGATCACAATAAACTGTGGAAGATTCTGAAAGAGATGGGAATACCAGACCACCTGACCTGCCTCTTGAGAAACCTATATGCAGGTCAGGAACCAACAGTAAGAACTCAACATGGAACAACAAACTGGTTCCAAATAGGAAAAGGAGTATGTCAAGGCTGTGTATTGTGACCCTGTTTATTTAACTTCTATGCAGAGTACATCATGAGAAACGCTAGGGTGGAGGAATTACAAGCTGGAATCAAGATTGCTGGGAGAAATATCAATAATCTCCGATATGCAAATGACACCACCCTTATGGCAGAAAGTGAAGAGGAACTAAAAAGCCTCTTGATGAAAGTGAAAGAGGAGAGTAAAAATGCTGGCTTAAAGCTCAACATTCAGAAAATTAAAATCATGGCATGTGGTCCCATCATTTCACGGTAAATAGATGGGGAAACAGTAGAAACAGTGTCAGACTATTTGGGGGGGCTGCAAAATCACTACAGGTGATTGCAGCCAGGAAATTAAAACATGCTTACTGCTTGGAAGGAAAGTTATGACCAACCTCAATAGCATATTCAAAAGCAAAGACATTATTTTGCCAACAAAGGTCCATCTAGTCAAGGGTATGTTTTTTCCAGTGGTCATATATGGATTTGAGAATTGGACTGTGAAGAAATCTGGAGTGCCAAAGAATTAACACTTCTAAACTGTGTTGTTGGAGAAGACTCTTGAGAGTCCCTCGGACTGCAAGGGGATCCAACCAGTCCATCCTAAAGGAGATCGGTCTTGGGTGTTCATTGGAAGGACTGATGCTAAAGCTGAAACTCCAATAGTTTGGCCTCCTCATGCAAAGAGTTGACTCATTGGAAAAAACTCTGATGCTGGGAGGAATTGGGGGCATGAGGAGAAGGAAACAATAAAAGATGAGATGGCTGGATGGCTTCACCAACTCGATGGACATGAGTTTGAGTGAACTCCAGGAATTGGTGATAGGCAGGGAGGCCTGGCGTGCTGTGATTCATGGGGTCGCAAGGAGTCAGACATGACTGAGTGACTGAACTGAAATGAATGCTATCTATTATGTATAACTTATATGCAGAGTACATCATGAGAAAAACTGGGCTGGATGAAGCACAAGCTGGAATCGAGATTGCCAGGAGAAATATCAATAACCTCAGATATGGAGATAACACCACCATTATGGCTGAGAGAGAAGAAGAGCTAAAGACCCTCTTAATGAAAGTGAAAGACGAGAGTGAAAAAGTTGGCTTAAAGCTCAACATCAACAAAACTAAGATCGTGGCAACCTGTCCCATCACTTCATGGCAAATAGATGGGGAAACAGTGGCAGATTTTATTTTGGGGGGCTCCAGAATCATTGCAGGTGGTGACTGCAGCCTTGAAATTAAGGATGCTTGATCCTTGGAAGAAAAGTTATGAGTGACCTAGAAAGCATATTAAAAAGCAAAGACATTACTTTGCCAACAAAGGTCTGTCTAGTCAAGGCTATGGTTTTTCCAGTAGTTTTTTATGGGTATGAGAGTTGAAATATAAAGAAAGCTGAGCACTGAAAAATTGATGCTTTTGAACTATGGTGTTGGAGAATACTCTTGAAAGTCTCTTGGACTGTAAGGAAATCCCACCAGTTTATCCTAAAGAAAATCAGTCCTGAATGTTCAATGGAAGGACTGATGTTGACAGTGAAACTCCAATATTTTGGCCACCTGATTCAAAGAACTGACTCATTTGAAAAGAGCCTAGTGCTGGGAAAGATTGACGGTGGGAGGAGAAGGGGACAACAGGCTGACATGTTTGAATGGCAATACCACTCAATGGAGATGAGTTTGAATAAACTCTGGGAGTTGTTGATGGACAGGAAGGCCTGGCATGCTGCAGTCCGTTGTTGCAAAGAGTTGGATATGACTGAACAACTGAACTGAGCTGATGCTATCTATTATATGCTGAGGTCCAGCTTCAGCAGAGTCCAGGGATATCCTCAGCATGGACGACGTCGGCAAATGAAGAAAGATTGAGAAAGAGATAAGGAAAGAGACACGGGGTGACCAAGCTTCTTTGGTGAGTGAGGCCCCTTACTTTATTTTTCTCAGGGCTTTTATACCCTGAGTTGTACATACAGCAAAGTGAGAAGTGCAGAGTCAACTCAACATTCCATCAGTAATAACTTTTATTGATATCAGGTTCCTTCCTGCAGTCTTATTTTTCTGTACATCATCTATTCTGGAGGCCTGTTGATATTCCATGACCTCCTTTTGATAAAGGTTGGTCAGCCAGAACACTGGAACAATGATTTTCCCTTAAAGTGTTTCTTCTTAAATTCTTAGCCTGGGTCACTCCTAAAGTACAGAGTTATATTTTTATGGAGCAAAGATTCAGCGGGTTACAGCAAAGAAAGAACTTATTAACTCAAAGTCTAATGTAATGTTGCTAATGCTAAGGCTATTACTTATTTCTTCTACATCCTGACTATTTGCACTCCCAGGAACACAGTGGATAAGAGATGTGAGAACTTGGCAGCAAGCATAGGCTCAACAATGTTTCAAGAATCTGGATAAAGCTGCCAAGTAAGCTAGAATGCTAACAGGGGTTTGAAACACTCCTTTCATGTCCAAGAGATTTATAAACTAAAGCCCTAAGTTAACTCTTTCCAGAGAAATGTGGTTGAGGGACAGCCCCCTGCTATCGTCAGAAGAGCTGGTGAAAGACATAAAATAATAAGACAGATTCTGGTTTGGGGGTAGATGCTCGAGCAGATCCAGGAGGTCCATCGAGTCCTGAAGACTTGCTTATCAGGACTCTTCCACATGACCTTGTCATGGGTCAGATAGCCCAGGGAGTCCCTCAAGTCCTGCATGACCTTGTCATGGGTGGGATCTCCTGTGCTGGCTCATGGCAATTATACATTATTTTCACAGTTATATTAACTAGATTGTTTAGTATTAGTTGAGTTGCTTTTCATCTGTTTCTCCCTTATGGCTTTTGATATTCATTTTTAAAAACATATTTACTGTTATACCTCTTTTGTCTTATTGCCCCAGAACCTTTGTTTCAGTCTTAAATCACAGTAATGATAAACACTAACCTTGTTGGTAATTTGAATGCATATACTTCTTCAACTTTGAGTATTATACATGCTATAAACTTCAGGTAGGTAGGTTTTGGTCTTTCCGGGTGGCTCCATGAGTAAAGAATCCACCTGCAATGCAGGAGATGCAGGCAGATGTGGGTTTGATCCCTAGGTCAGGAAGATCCCCTAGAGGAGGGCATGGCAACCCACTCTATATTCAAGCCTGGAGAATCCCACGTACAGAGGAACCCAGTGGGATACAGTCTATTGGGTTTCAGAGTTCGACACAACTGAAGCAACGAGCAGGCACACACAAATAGCTTTTAATAGGGTTAAGCATTTTTTTAACTGAAATTGTGTTTTGTGTTTATAGTATATGCTGCATACTAAGTTTTCAAATTGTATATACAATGATATCCACCAAGACAGGCACATAGACACATTATTACAATATGTTATCATAGTAACATAGTCCTTACTAGAAATGGATTTATTGAAAAATTTTAGTAAAAGAGGGATTTTGTCAGTAAGATGACATAACAGGCAATATCTCACTTGTGTCTCTCCAGCTATCCATGGATTAAAATGCCTTTGTATGAGCACTGCAACCCAAGTAGGAGGTTCTGAAACCCTCATGAAGCCCAAGACTGAAGAGAAATACTTTGAGAAGACACACCATGCCTTGGTGGCAGACTTACTATGATCCTGGCTGCAGACACAGAATTAGCCTCATTCCCCTGTAGACTCATCTACATCCATGTTTGGCCTTGACTGTGGCTCTAGTTCACTCATAGAGTGACCTTGGAGGAGTAATGTGTGCCTGTGTCACAGGCAACAGACTGAAACTTATTTTACAAGGCCAGAATACCCTGATACCAAAGCCCTATGAGGCACTGCAAGAAAATAATATCCCTGGTAAACATATATGTGAAAATTCTCAGCAAAATAGAGCAAGCTAAATTCAACAGCACATTTAAAGGATAATGCAGAAATAGCTAATGAGATTAATCCCTAGGGTTCAAGGATAGTTCAACATATGCAAATCAGTATTTGTGAACACCACATTAATAGAATCAAGGACAAAAATTATGTGATCATCGAGTAGAAAAATAAAAAAACTATATTTGAAAAAAACTAGCATTTTTTCATGACAAACTCTCAACAAATTAAGTGTAGAAGGAATATACCTTTTCATAATAAAGGCTCTATATGTCAAGTATACCTGTGATATCTTACTCAAAGTTGAAAAGCTGAAAACTTTATTTTTAAGTTCTGGAACAGCTCAGGTTTACCCAGCCTCACCCCTTCTGCTCAACACAATACTTAAGAGTCCTAGCCAGACCAATTAGGCATGAAAAATAAATGAAAGCCACCCATATTTTAAAGGAAGAAGACAAATTGTATCTGATTTCAGATGGCATGATCTTATTAACAGAAAACACTACGTTCTTAATCAAAAGATATTAGAGCTAGTACACAAATTTATTTATTATAGAATACAAAATTAGTTGTATTTCTACATACTAACAACAACTATTGAAAAAATATTAAGAAAACATTCCCATTATAATACATAGCATCAAAAAATAGAATAAGATAAAGTAGATACTTAGGAATAAGTTAACTGACAAAATGAAAAATCTGTACAATGAAAATTGTAAGACATTGATGAAAATAATTGAAGTAAAAAGAAATAAAAGATATTCTGAGTCCATAGAAAGAATTTGTTTAGTAACTAAATCATGTCCAAGTATTTGTGACCCTGTGGATTGCAGCACACCAGGCTTCCCAGTCCTTCACTATCTCCGGAATTTTCTCAGACTCGTGTCCATTGAGTTGGTGATGCCATCCAACCATCTTATCCTCTGTTGTCCCCTACTCCTCCTCTCCTAAGTCTTCCAGCATCAGGGTCTTTTCCAGTGAGTCAGCTCTTCCCATCAGGTGACCAAAGTATTGGAGCTTCAGCTTCAGTCCTTCCAGTGCATATTCAGGGTTTATTTCCTTTAGGATTGACTGTTTTGATCTGCTTGCAGTCCAAGGGACTCTTGAGAATCTTCTCCTGCACCAAAGTTCAAAATTATCAATTCTTTGGTGCTCAACCTCCTTTATGGTCCAGCTTTCACATGCATACACAACTACTGAAAAACCATAGCTTTGACTAGATGGACCTTTGTAGGCAAACTAATGGTTTTTAATACATTGTCTAAGTTTATCATAGCTATTCTTCCAAGGAGCAAGAGTCTTTTAATTTCATGGCTGAAGTCACTGTCCACAGTGATTTTGGAGCCCAAGAAAATAAAATCTGTCACTGCTTCCGCTTTTTTTCCCATGCATTTGCCGTGAAGTGATGGGACTAGACGCCAGGATCATACTTTTTTGAATGCTGAGTTTTAATCTGTCTTATTTGCTGTCTCTTTTCCTCATTGAGAGGTTGTCTAGTTCCTCTTTTTATGCCATTAGAGTGGTAAGTGCACATCTGAGGTTATTTCTCCTGGCAACCTTGATCCCAGAAGAATTAATATTGTTAAATGCCCATACTGTCAAAGTAATCTGCAGAGTTGATGGAATCTCTTTCTAAATTCTGATGGTATTTTTTACAGGAAAAAAAAGAGAAAAAAATACCAAAATGAAAATAACAAAAGACTCTTTTTTTTGTTTGTTTTTAGTTTCTGCTGTCCAATGACGTGAATCAGCTATATGCATACATATATCCAGTCTTTGAACTCCCTTCTACTGTCTTCATCCCACCCATCTAGGTCAGGGAGCACTGAGTTGAGCTCTCTGTGCGTTATAGCAGGTTACCCTGTTTTACATATGGTAGAGTATTTGTGTCAAACCTAAACTCACTAATCATCCCACAGTTCACCACAATTTCCTTTCCCTCACTGTATCCTCACAACCATTCTCAATGTCTGTGTCTCTATTCCCGCCCTGGAACTAGATTTTATAGATTCCATATATATTTATTAATGTATGATATTTGTTTTTCTCCTTCTGATTTATTCCATGGTGTATGACAGATTCTATTTCCATCCACATTTCTACAGGTGACCTAATTTGTTTCTTTTTATGGCTAAGTAATATTCCATTATATATAAGACAAACATGATTTCAGATTGAAAATTGACTACTGACTAATAAGCAATTGACTAAATATATGAATGTTTACTAGACTTCCCAGATGGTGCTAATGGTAAAGAACCTACTTGCCAATGCAGGAGACATAAGAGACACAGAATTATCCCTGGGCTGAATAGAGCCCCTGGAGGAGGGCATGGCAACCCACTACAGTATTCTTGCCTGGAGAATCCTATGGACAAATGAGTCTGGCAGGCTGCATTACAAGGGTTCACAAAGAGTTGGATATGACTGAAGTGACTTAGCATGCACATATGAATGTTTACCAGAATGATTATACTGTTATGCTGCTTATTCTCAAATGGTTAATATAAAAAGCTTTAAAGTTAATCAATATTAATTACTGGGCTTTTAAATGCACCAAGCTATATTATATTTATTTATTTTGTCTAAGGTATTATAGTTCTTCAAAATAAGTTTGCTCCCATTCTTTCCTCATCTGATACAATTATATTATTTGTCACAAACAACAAGCATCATGTAAGGAAAAGAGAATCTCTTACATTTTCTATGATACTCTGTGATTGGCATGAATCAAGTTGTAAACTTCCTGACAAAGTCAATGTGAACAAGCTAACTCAATTTAATGTTTGGTTGAAGATGTTCTTGGCCAACCTCAGAGGTCAAGGTGGGGTACTCCTTTTAACCTTCATGGAAAGTTTGAGGAGGAGTGAATTTGAAAGCAGAAAATGAAGAGATCTTTGGAAAAAATGGAGAAATGAAAGCTTTGGAGGATACTGAGACATCTTCATCATGTTCTTTCCAAAGTCATCATGTACAATTCTCCCCAACTCTCAAATCTGTAGCTCCTCAGTTTCTTTATAACACCAGAGTTCTTTCTCCATTTATATGTATGATTGATCCTCCTCATCGTCTAGTTTTTACACCTCAGAGAGACCTTCCATAGCTGTCCTGTATATGTAGACTCCCCTTGCCCTCCATCACTCTTAATTTTTAACAAAATCTTGTGTTGTTTCCTATAAACCATATATCACAGTTTGATTTCTAAATTAGCTTTACATCAGACTTGTGTAAAAATGTGTACTTGTGTTTGTTTTTTGTGTATTTCTTCTTGTAGAAAATATGTTACTCAAGAATATAGGCTTTGCAACTTTTTTCAGAACTCAAGAACCTGATATAATATGTCATATAAGAGAGGCTCAGAGGTACTTTTTAATTAATTGATGATAATGTTGTTGTCTATCATTAACCATGGGAGAAGACATGTGAAAGTCATGTACCTCTATATTATAGGCAAAGAAAGGTAACCAGAAGTTATAGTTCATGAATAATAAAAATCAAAAAAATCAACCTGAAAGGCAAAATTTGCAATATAAAACAAGGAAATAATACAAGATATTTATATACATGAATATGTTGACACTAGAATGGGCCTTAGTGAATATTACTTAGTGCAATCCCCATGTTAAGTAATTACAAAAATAGATACATAAAGTATAATTACATAAATAAATACATAAGTAAATGACTGAGGTTTGCAATTAGGCTTATCTGTCTCAGAAAAGTCTTACTAATCTCATACACAGACTTGTTATAGGAACAAGCTGTGATATCCTAATCTATTTCAATAATGTATTTTATTTATATATATAGTATACTTTCACGTATTAATTCAGTTTATCTCTAGTTATGTAAGTTGCATGCTTCTGTGTGTTTTTGAGTGGACTGAATACATTACATATTTCTATTTGAGCATGACTTATATTGCTCTGTTTTAGTCATGGACTCTTTTCCTTTATTATCATTAAAATACAATTCATCTAACTCAATTCAAATTTACCTAAAAGAATACACAATGATACTAAATAAAAGAGTTGTTACATTTGAGTAATATTGATTAGCACCAAAGAATTGATGCTTTTGAACTGTGTTGCTGGAGAAGACTCTTGAGAGTCCCTTAGACTGCAAGGAGATCCAACCAGTCCATCCTAAAAGAGACCAGTCCTGGGTGTTCATTGGAAGGATTGATACTAAAGCTGAAACTCCAGTACTTTGGCCACCTCATGCAAAGAGCTGACTCATTGGAAAAGACCCTGATGCTGGGAGGGATTAGGGGCAGGAGGAGAAGGGGACGACAGAGGATGAGATGGCTGGACGGCATCACAGACTCTATGCACATGAGTTTGGGTGAACTCTGGGAGTTGGTGGTGGACAGGGAGGTCTGGCGTGCAGTGATCCATGGGGTCACAAAGAGTTGAACACGACTGAGTGATTGAACTGAACTGAACTGAGCTCTAAAAATTACCACCTTAAAAATATTCCTTATCCTTTTTCCTGAGAATGAAAAGAATGACAGGAGTTGCCCATAATCTCACTGTCCTGGTTCTAGATTCCCTAAACTATTATTCTATTTTGTATTCCAAATTTATTTCCTATTTCTCCTCAAAACTATCCTTTGAACACACAGGTCAGTCTGTTATATCCCAGTTTCTTTTCTTCAAGTGTCACTTACTCCTTGAAAGTTTTTTTGTTTTACTTTGTTTTTAATTTCTTACTGACTGCTGGTCTCACTAACAATTTCCAGTATTATTTTCTCTAGGTGCAGTATATGCAGTTATATTCAGTTTTCATATGTGGAGCAAGTATCTCCACTGAAACTCAAGTATAACAGCCACAGTGATCAGTTGTGTATTTCCAAGTCATTCAAAGTTACAGAAAAAATTTAATAACATAAAATCTTGCCCCCCTGAAAGAATGGCTCACCAGTGCTTCTTTGTACCCAAGGGTACCCTTTTCACAAAACACAAACTTGTAATACTTACAGCATCAGCATCTTAAATTAACTGATTATTCTTCTAAAGCAGGGCTACATTTCAGATTGCTGTTTTAACAGATGCTTAAGTTAAAAGGAGAATGGGGATAAAAGTTTCATATGGAGTGATTCTTTTTCTCTGCTACTTTACTTGGTAAACTTACTTTCTAAGAGTGTAGGCCTCCAGGGCAAGGACTTGTCTTCTTTATGCCTTTTGTGTGGCTGCAACAATTGATAAATAGTAATGTTTAACACATTATGCTAACACCGTTCATTTCTTTAGTATAGACTGCTTTTTCAGTCTATAAATACCTGAATACAGGAAGTATACAAAAGTAATTTTAGTATTATACTTATTGTATTATTATCACTGTTTTTCTTTAATGATTTCCACATACCTTCTAATATTTGCCTACCTATTTATCATCTAGTTATACTCTAGATGATACTTCATTTAACCTCTCTATGAAGTTAAAAATTTAGCTGGAAATAGGAATCTACACTCAAATAAAGTACAGAAAACCCCTTTGACTGTAGGGAATATATTCCAGTCCCCCCAGTGGATGCTTGAAATGGATGATGGTACCAGAGGCTACATATCCTGTGTTTTTCTCTTATGCATACGTACCTACGATGCAGTTTAATTTATGAATGAAGCACAGTGAGAGAACATCTGAGCTCCCGACATCACTACTCATGCACTCCAAGGCATAATTAAGTAAAATAAAGGTTACTTGAACACAAGTTTCACTTGACTGTGAAATTTCAAAGGTGATCTGATGACTGAGACAGCCACTAAGTGACTAATGTGTGGGTAGCATATTCAGCACGGATACACTGGACAGAGGGATGATTCACATTCTGGGAGCAACAGGGTGGGATGGTGTGAGATTTATCATGCTACTCAAAATGGCCTGTGATTTAAAACTTATAAATTGCTTATTTCTGGAATTTTCCATTTATTATTTTCAGATCTTGGTTGATCACAGGTAACTGAAAGCACAAAAAACAAGCCCATGGAGAAGGGGGACTACCATAGATAGGTCAACACTACTGTTCATGTTAACTAAAATTCTTAGTTCTGCTCAAATGGATGGCTCACAGTGATTCCACATGAAATATTTCATAACGTAGATGCACTTCTCAATAAGTTCAGCATCTGAGATGTTAATTCTTTATACTTCAATGATAATTTAGAAAGAAGCAAATTCTATAAACTGTTGTTGCAGTTAGATACTTCTCACTACACATGAATCTTTAATATCAGATTGTTTTATCTGCATCAAGAAATTCTTATTTTTCTACCCATAAGTGGGACAAAATAAAATAAAGTTTGAGATGAAGTGAAGTTGCTCAGTCGTGTCCGAATCTTTGCGACCCCGTGGACTATAACCTACTAGGCTTCTCCGTCCATGGGATTCTCCAGGCAAGAATACTGGAGTGGATTGCCATTTCCTCCTGAGGGGATCTTCCCAACCCAGGTATTGAACCCAGGTCTCCCACACTGGAGGCAGACGCTTTAACCCCTGAGCCACCAGGGAAGCCCCAAAATAAAGTTTACTGACATTTATTATTTTTATTCTTTTGAATATTTACTTGGTCCCTCAATACATTTCTAATGTGTCCTAGTAAGTATTGTATTTACCCTCTATTCTATTTCATTGCAATGTAGTTTGTTTTTAAAATGCTTTTCTTCTAAAACAAAGCAGTGCCAGTATACTGAAAAACAGTAAACTGCTAAGGATATTGTATGCTGATGGTCTGTTCTCAGAAGGCCAGAAGGCCATGGAAAGGTCTGCATTTGGGATAGCTATAGCTACAGATTGTACTATACTCTCTGGGTCCAAAAGCTCTAGGAAACATACTGAAAACAAGCCAATCAGCAATCATATCCTATGGTGCTATTAGGATTTGACTACATTCTGCAACATGTACTATTTATTCCTTTGGGGCTTCTCTTTATTTTATGTCCTGGTGAAGCTTTATACTCATACTGGCAGGCAAATTTTGTGCACAAAGAAAGCAAAATCATGACTTAATGTAGATTTGTATTTCCTAAGGGTCAAGTTTCCTGAGGCTCAAGTTGCCTTTGAGGAAATAGACAATAAATATTAGCATGTGATTAGGATACAGTGGAGTCATTGGTATCATTAAGGAAGATACATACAGTATTGCAGCTGGAGAGACACTGTTCCTTGTTTGTAGGAAAGGTCACTTGAATAAACTGTAGTCAGGGATATGTTGGGGCTTTTAAGGCATTTGAAGAAAATAGAATGATTATCAGGATAAAAACTTTGGATAAAAATCCTGAATAAAACTGATTCTGTTAGTAGCACCATTTCCAGGAAGAGAGACTTATACTGTTAAAAATCTCCTTGATACTCATAACAACCAAACTGATTATGGTAAGCTTCACAAAGGCAAATTTTACTTTCATTATGGAATGAATCGATGAAAGCCAGAGATACATATCAATGCCTTACAGATGTCCTATGTTAATACATAAAAATAAAAATTAAAAATAAGTATTTAAGTATGGGGGTAATCTTGAAGTCAGTTCAGTTGCTCAGTCGTGTCTGACTCCTTGCAACCCCGTGAATCGTAGCATGCCAGGCCACCCTGTCCATCACCAACTCCTGGAGTTCACTCAAACTCATGCCCATTGAGTCGGTGATGCCATTCAGCCACCTCATCCTCTGTTTCTCTTTTTCCTCCTGCCTCCAATCCCTCCCAGCATCAGAGTCTTTTCTAATGAGTCAACTCTTTGCATGAGGTGGCCAAAGTATTGGAGTTTCAGCCTCAGCATCAGTCCTTCCAATGAACACCCAAGACTGGTCTCCTTTAGGGTGGACTGTTTGGATCTTCTTACAGTCCAAGGGACTTGCAAGAGTCTTCTCCAACACCACAGTTCAAAAACATCAATTCTTCGGAGCTCAGCCTTCTTCACAGTCCAATTCTCACATCCATACACGACCACTGGAATAACCATAGCCTTGACTAGACAGACCTTTGTTAGCAAAATAATATCTCTGCTTTTTAATATGCTATCTAGGTTCATCATAACTTTCCTTCCAAGGAGTAAGCATCTTTTAAATTCATGGCTGCAACTAATAGTTTAAATCAATTCTAGCTGAAGTAACTCTTGAGTGTAAATGATAATTCAGTGCTTTTATGACTAAATTATTATTCTATAAGTTAGTAACATATTTTGTGTTCTATTAATCACACACTGAGATTTCAAAAAATTATTTATAGCATGTATTTCATACTTTATGATCTGGTTTATTTAACTTCAACACTGTAAGATTGTCTGAAAGCTTATTTCTGTTTTTTTTTGTGTGTGTGTGTGTTTTGTTTTTTTTTTGAGATTCTGTTTTGATGTGGTAGCAACATGTTTTTAAGGAAGGAGAGAGACAACAACATAATTGCTGGACAGGATGAAGTAACAGAATTCAAGTGAATATCAGTTTGAAGTCACTGAACATTTTGTGTTGATATAAGATAAAATCTCAATAAAGATATTAGAATTATGAGACTTCAATTTCAAAATATCACACTAAGGAAATATCTCAAATTTTCAGGAGGAAACTGAATATACACATTTTAAAGGAATGTATTTTTATGCACTAATATGTGTGAAAATGTAAATGTTTAGCTGATAATCTAACAAGATGTGTATAAGAGACAGGACTTATATTGCTCTGTTTTAGTCATGGACTCTTTTCCTTTATTATCATTAAAATACAATTCATCTAACTCAATTCAAATTTACCTAAAAGAATACACAATGATACTAAATAAAAGAGTTGTTACATTTGAGTAATATTGATTAGCACCAAAGAATTGATGCTTTTGAACTGTGTTGCTGGAGAAGACTCTTGAGAGTCCCTTAGACTGCAAGGAGATCCAACCAGTCCATCCTAAAAGAGACCAGTCCTGGGTGTTCATTGGAAGGATTGATACTAAAGCTGAAACTCCAGTACTTTGGCCACCTCATGCAAAGAGCTGACTCATTGGAAAAGACCCTGATGCTGGGAGGGATTAGGGGCAGGAGGAGAAGGGGACGACAGAGGATGAGATGGCTGGACAGCATCACAGACTCTATGCACATGAGTTTGGGTGAACTCTGGGAGTTGGTGGTGGACAGGGAGGTCTGGCGTGCAGTGATCCATGGGGTCACAAAGAGTTGAACACGACTGAGTGATTGAACTGAACTGAACTGAGCTCTAAAAATTACCACCTTAAAAATATTCCTTATCCTTTTTCCTGAGAATGAAAAGAATGACAGGAGTTGCCCATAATCTCACTGTCCTGGTTCTAGATTCCCTAAACTATTATTCTATTTTGTATTCCAAATTTATTTCCTATTTCTCCTCAAAACTATCCTTTGAACACACAGGTCAGTCTGTTATATCCCAGTTTCTTTTCTTCAAGTGTCACTTACTCCTTGAAAGTTTTTTTGTTTTACTTTGTTTTTAATTTCTTACTGACTGCTGGTCTCACTAACAATTTCCAGTATTATTTTCTCTAGGTGCAGTATATGCAGTTATATTCAGTTTTCATATGTGGAGCAAGTATCTCCACTGAAACTCAAGTATAACAGCCACAGTGATCAGTTGTGTATTTCCAAGTCATTCAAAGTTACAGAAAAAATTTAATAACATAAAATCTTGCCCCCCTGAAAGAATGGCTCACCAGTGCTTCTTTGTACCCAAGGGTACCCTTTTCACAAAACACAAACTTGTAATACTTACAGCATCAGCATCTTAAATTAACTGATTATTCTTCTAAAGCAGGGCTACATTTCAGATTGCTGTTTTAACAGATGCTTAAGTTAAAAGGAGAATGGGGATAAAAGTTTCATATGGAGTGATTCTTTTTCTCTGCTACTTTACTTGGTAAACTTACTTTCTAAGAGTGTAGGCCTCCAGGGCAAGGACTTGTCTTCTTTATGCCTTTTGTGTGGCTGCAACAATTGATAAATAGTAATGTTTAACACATTATGCTAACACCGTTCATTTCTTTAGTATAGACTGCTTTTTCAGTCTATAAATACCTGAATACAGGAAGTATACAAAAGTAATTTTAGTATTATACTTATTGTATTATTATCACTGTTTTTCTTTAATGATTTCCACATACCTTCTAATTATTTGCCTACCTATTTATCATCTAGTTATACTCTAGATGATACTTCATTTAACCTCTCTATGAAGTTAAAAATTTAGCTGGAAATAGGAATCTACACTCAAATAAAGTACAGAAAACCCCTTTGACTGTAGGGAATATATTCCAGTCCCCCCAGTGGATGCTTGAAATGGATGATGGTACCAGAGGCTACATATCCTGTGTTTTTCTCTTATGCATACGTACCTACGATGCAGTTTAATTTATGAATGAAGCACAGTGAGAGAACATCTGAGCTCCCGACATCACTACTCATGCACTCCAAGGCATAATTAAGTAAAATAAAGGTTACTTGAACACAAGTTTCACTTGACTGTGAAATTTCAAAGGTGATCTGATGACTGAGACAGCCACTAAGTGACTAATGTGTGGGTAGCATATTCAGCACGGATACACTGGACAGAGGGATGATTCACATTCTGGGAGCAACAGGGTGGGATGGTGTGAGATTTATCATGCTACTCAAAATGGCCTGTGATTTAAAACTTATAAATTGCTTATTTCTGGAATTTTCCATTTATTATTTTCAGATCTTGGTTGATCACAGGTAACTGAAAGCACAAAAAACAAGCCCATGGAGAAGGGGGACTACCATAGATAGGTCAACACTACTGTTCATGTTAACTAAAATTCTTAGTTCTGCTCAAATGGATGGCTCACAGTGATTCCACATGAAATATTTCATAACGTAGATGCACTTCTCAATAAGTTCAGCATCTGAGATGTTAATTCTTTATACTTCAATGATAATTTAGAAAGAAGCAAATTCTATAAACTGTTGTTGCAGTTAGATACTTCTCACTACACATGAATCTTTAATATCAGATTGTTTTATCTGCATCAAGAAATTCTTATTTTTCTACCCATAAGTGGGACAAAATAAAATAAAGTTTGAGATGAAGTGAAGTTGCTCAGTCGTGTCCGAATCTTTGCGACCCCGTGGACTATAACCTACTAGGCTTCTCCGTCCATGGGATTCTCCAGGCAAGAATACTGGAGTGGATTGCCATTTCCTCCTGAGGGGATCTTCCCAACCCAGGTATTGAACCCAGGTCTCCCACACTGGAGGCAGACGCTTTAACCCCTGAGCCACCAGGGAAGCCCCAAAATAAAGTTTACTGACATTTATTATTTTTATTCTTTTGAATATTTACTTGGTCCCTCAATACATTTCTAATGTGTCCTAGTAAGTATTGTATTTACCCTCTATTCTATTTCATTGCAATGTAGTTTGTTTTTAAAATGCTTTTCTTCTAAAACAAAGCAGTGCCAGTATACTGAAAAACAGTAAACTGCTAAGGATATTGTATGCTGATGGTCTGTTCTCAGAAGGCCAGAAGGCCATGGAAAGGTCTGCATTTGGGATAGCTATAGCTACAGATTGTACTATACTCTCTGGGTCCAAAAGCTCTAGGAAACATACTGAAAACAAGCCAATCAGCAATCATATCCTATGGTGCTATTAGGATTTGACTACATTCTGCAACATGTACTATTTATTCCTTTGGGGCTTCTCTTTATTTTATGTCCTGGTGAAGCTTTATACTCATACTGGCAGGCAAATTTTGTGCACAAAGAAAGCAAAATCATGACTTAATGTAGATTTGTATTTCCTAAGGGTCAAGTTTCCTGAGGCTCAAGTTGCCTTTGAGGAAATAGACAATAAATATTAGCATGTGATTAGGATACAGTGGAGTCATTGGTATCATTAAGGAAGATACATACAGTATTGCAGCTGGAGAGACACTGTTCCTTGTTTGTAGGAAAGGTCACTTGAATAAACTGTAGTCAGGGATATGTTGGGGCTTTTAAGGCATTTGAAGAAAATAGAATGATTATCAGGATAAAAACTTTGGATAAAAATCCTGAATAAAACTGATTCTGTTAGTAGCACCATTTCCAGGAAGAGAGACTTATACTGTTAAAAATCTCCTTGATACTCATAACAAC
>SJYC01081741.1:0-23638 GCA_006408675.1 Madoqua kirkii | reverse complement strand
TTTTGGTGTTATAGAATTATATTATTTTTCTGTTGAGCAATCATGATACAGTGGTATTGTGAATAATAATTACAGAATCACAATAGTAAAATATGTTTATAAGTTTTCACATTCAACATCAAGACAAAAAGTAAAAGATAATTACAATTGCAAGCCATCATAGGAACATGATTAATCTAACAATATAAATAATTATATACAATTTGGGGGGCTCAAGCAGAGTGATGTGGTAAGTGTACGTGCCACATGTTTTCATCTGTGTAGCCACTCCATGGCTTTTGGTCAGTGCATTTAATCCATTTACATTTAAGGTAATCATCAATATGTATAATCCTATTACCATTTTCTTAATTTGGGAGAGTTTATTTCCAGTAGGTTTTCCCCTTCTCTTATGTTTCCTGCCTAGAGAATTCCTTTACCAAATGTTGTAAAGCTGGTTTAGGGGTGCTGAATTCTCTTACCTTTTGCTTCTTTGGAAAACTTTTGATTTCTCCATCAAATCTTAATGGGAGTCTTGCTGGGTAGAGTATTCTTGGTTGTAGGTTTTTTCTTTTTATCACTTTAAATATATTGTGCTATTCCCTTCTGTCTTGTAGAGATTCTATTGAGAAATGGACTGATAACATGATGGAAATTCCTTTGCATGTTATTCGTCATTAGTGTTTTATCTTTGTCTTTAATTTTTGTCAGTTTGATTACTGTGTCACTCAGTATGTTCCTCATTGGGCTTATCCTGCCTGAGACTCTGTGCTTCCTAGTCTTAGTTGACTGTTCCCTTTTTCATATTAGGGAAGTTTTCAGCTATTATCTCTTCAAATATTTTCTTAGGTCCTTTCTTTCTCTTTTCTTCTGGTACCCCTTTAATGTAAAGGTTGCTGAATTTAATGTTGTCCCAGAGATCTCTTGGGTTGTCCTCATTTTTTTCATTCTTTTTTCTACATTCTGTTCTGTGGCAGTGATTTCCATCGTTCTGTCCTCTATGTCACTTGTCCATTTTTCTACCTGTTAGTTTGCTATTAATTCCTTCTAGTGTATTATTCATCTCTGTTTGTTTGTTCTTTAGTTCTTCTAGGTCTCTGTTAAACCTTTCTTGCATCCTTTCTGTTCTGTTTCTGAGATCCTGGATCATCTTCACTATCAATATTCTGAATTCTTTTTCTGAAACGTTGCCTATCTCCATTTCATTTAGTACTTTTTCTGGAGTTTTATCTTGTCCCTTCATCTGGGACATAACTTTCTGCTTTTTCTTGCTGATTAACTTTCTGTACTGTTTGTTTTGTTTTGTTCTAGTTGCTGTGCGACTGTAGATCTTGCTGCTTCTGTCTGCCCTCTAGTGTATGAGGCTTCTGTAATCTTCCTGATGGGAAGGACGGAAAACTGAGTCTTGCTCTGGTGGGCAGGGCCTTGCTCAGTAAAGCTTTAATCCAATTATCTACTGTTGGGTGGGATTGCACCTTCTCCTTGTTATTTATCTGGTCTCAGGCAAGCTAGCCTCACGGTCTAGGGGCTTTATGGTAGGGTTAACTGAGACTTCAAAGAGGACTTATCTGAAGGAGGACCTTCCCGGACTGCTGCTGCCAGTGCCCCAATCCCTGTAATGAGCCCCTGTTGACTCACTCCTCCACAGGAGAACTTCCAAAAATAGCAAGTATTTTTGGTTCAGTCTCCTATGGGGTCACTGCTCCTTTCCCCTGGATCTTAATGCATGCAAGATTTTGTGCCCTCCAAGAGTAGAGTCTGTTTCCCCCAGTCCTGTATAAGTCGGATAATCAAAAGCCGCTGATATTCAAGGTTGGATTCCCTGGCTGGGAAGGCTGATATGGGGTTCAGAACCTTCACAACAGTGGAAGAACTACTTTGGTATTTAGTGTTATCCAGTTTGTGGGTCACCCACATGGTGAGTATGTGATTTTATTTTATCATGGAAGGAAATGGCGACCCACTCCAGTGTTCTTGCCTGGAGAATCCCAGGGATGGTGGAGCCCAGTGGGCTGCCGTCTGTGGGGTTGCACAGAGTCGGGCACGACTGAAGCGACTCAGCAGCAGCAGCAGCAGCAGCAGCGCCCCTTCTACCATCCTGTTGTGGCTTCTTTGTGTTTGGATGCAGGGTATCTTTTTTTTGGTGGGGTCTAGCGTCCTCCCACTGGTGGTTGTTCAACAGCTAGCTGGGATTTGGTGCTCTAGCAGAGGGAGATGACTGTATGTCCTTCATCTTGAAATGGAAGTCCTCAAAATAGGACTTTAAATTGCTTCAGAAATTATTGTCATAATGTCATGTCATTTTAAAACTGAGTTATATCTGTACAAAGCATAAATTGAATTAATAGATAAGTCTTGATACATATTAATATTTGTGTATTATATTATATCAGGGGGAAAAAGCTCTTAATGTAATATTGTTTTAAATGTTTAATGTGAAGGACAATCTCAGTTACAGTGACTTTATCATGATGTTTGTAAAAAATTTTAAGTTCCTCCTAGAAAAATAGTGTTAGAGAAACTTGAAAAATAGAATGTCTCACTATGCTTTACCTGTAAGAAAAGATTCCTCACATACACAGTGAAGAGTAAGATATTTTTCCTTTAAACAATTAATATTCAGATTATTTCATTTCAGTGACCAAATGGATGACATATTTGGATTTTTTCTTGTATGTATGACACTTTATAGCTCAAATTTAGCTCCCACATTTATTATCATATTTTCACTTCCAAATAACTGGACATAGCAAATGCATAGGATATTCCCATTTTTCATTTTAGGAGACAAAAGCATTGAATTTAATGGACTTGTCTGAGGAGAAAAAGCAGGAGTGGGTACAATTTGCTTCTTTCCAGAATACAAAAGGACAAATTAATTTCTGTGTTATGTTCTGTTTAACCCTTCTTTCAGCATATATGTATAATTTGGTAATCAATAAACCTGCCAAGTGTATCAGAATATGCAATAAAATGTTGTGTTCATATTTCAAGCATTATAGTTGAAGATTTTCGAGCTCTTGTAATATATTACCATCTATAAAGGTGTTTTGTTTGGCTTATTTTAAATGGTAAACAAAAGCAGCCCAGTAGTCTTATTTGAAGCCTACAGTAGTTTTCTGCATAAGAGAACCACTTATAATTATGACAGACCATGAATGTAATAGCTATTAAAATAGAATTTTTACAGTTAGGGTTGAGGCTAGCATTCCCAGGTTAAATGTATGATGTCTAATTACATGTCACTTTCAATTAAACAGTGATTATGTGTGTGTGTGTGTGTGTGTGTGTGTCCCATTTATATATTTGAGGCATACTATACTAAAAAAAAAAAAAATGGATATGATCCCTGAGTTGGGAAGATCCCTTAGAGAAGGTAATAGCTGTCCACTCTATTATTCTTGTCTGGAGAATCCCATGGACACAGAGGAGTCTTGTTGGCTACAGTCCATAGAGTATCTAAGAGCTGGAGACAACTGCACACACATGCACATACTGAAAAATATTTATATCTCATATGAGATTAACATTTAGCTAGATACCCTATATTTTTATCTTCTAAGTCCAGCAACCCTAATAGCAGTGCATTGACAGACTTTGCAGATACTATTTGTAGAAAGTCCTCTGCCTATGCTGAGAAAGTCCAGGTAGTTTCTTTCATTCTTAATCACTAAAGCCTCCTAGAGTTAAGTTGATAAAGAGATAGAGATATGCCTATCTAACTATGTAAGACTTAATTATATGATGCACATATTTCAATATATTGAATTAAAATATAAAATTACCCATTAAGCATTTTAGTATGTACTCCATTTAGTTCATTTTGGGAATCCTGAATTATTAACACAAAATTTTTATTTCTTATATTTGGTCTTTGTAATTTGGATTTCTTTTTATTAAACACAAATGTAAATACTACAGAAATATCTGCAGGTATAAAGAATATTCAATATTTTTTTAATTGGCCTTGTAGAAGCAAAATTAAATGCATAATGATAGTGAGGCAAACATGAAGGGGCAAATATTTTTTAAGACTATCAATGCCTTGTAGTTTGGGAACATTTCATAGATGACAGAAGAACATCTATTTTTTCCTTATTGTGGTAAGATATGCTTAACAATATTTACTGTATTAACCATTTTTAAATGTACAAATCAGTGGTATTAAAGAACTTTATATTGTGCAACCATCACTACCATTCATCTGTAGAACTCCCTTCATCTTGCAAACCCGAGGCTCTATCTATGGAAGATAACTTCCAAAGACACTCTGTCCCTAAGCCCTAGCAACCATCATTTAACTTTTATTTTTGCTTTCATTTTTTTAATCTTCCCCTGGCTTGGCTCCTGGTAACCACTATTTCTGTTACCATGAGTTTAGTGTTTTTTTGTTTTTAAAAATCCACTTGTATGTGAGATCATGTAGTATTTATCTTGTGAGTCTGGTTTGTTTCACTTCAGATTCATTCATGTTGTCACAAATGGCAGAATTTTCACATTTAAAGGCTGAATAATATTCCACTGCAGCAAACAGCCTAAATATCCATTGACAGATAAATGGATAAAAATGTAACATATATATATACATGTGTGTGTGTGTGTGTGTGTATGTTTATGTGTGTATACACAGGCATATACATGTATATCTATTAATATATATCCACTATTTAGAGAGGGGAAGAGAAAGTGGCTATAGAGAAACAAATTACATTCTAAATGCTAAAAAAAAGCCACAATTTTTATGCATATAATATTAAAAGTATGCTTATTTTTATCACCCAAATACTCTGAATTTTTTACATGGTTTCATTTTCTGTATACTCATGAAGAAAAGTGAAGTGAAGTTGCTCAGTCATGTTCAACTCTTTGTGACCCCATGGACTGTAGCCTACCAGGCTCCTCCCTCCATGAGATTTTCCAGGCAAGAGTACTGGAGTGGGTTGCCATTTCCTCCTCCAAGAAGAAAAACATGTTTATAAATAAAAATCTTTTGATTTTATAAGCAAAACAGTAATAATTAAAGAGGGAACAAGATATTCACACTTTTTATATTTCTGTCAAGGTATTTCTGAATGTCTTGCTTACTTTTGTCCCAGAATAATTTGTGAGCATGAAATATGTATTGGTAAGCTTCTTAACATAATAGATATAGAAAAATGCCATTAGGCACTTTATAATACTGAGTAAATTTGTTATAGCTACATACAATCTGTTCTTTTTTATATTCTGTATTTATTTTGCTGAAACCAATATAAGATCTAGCATCTTATATACAAGGAACATCAATATGACCTTCTCCTATGATTTGCCTCCACAAAGCAAGTACTTACTGCATTAATATTCAAGTCTGGTATGTTTTAGTGAATTTTTCAATTCATATCACTATTTTGTTCATACCTACACTCTTGAAATGGTCTTGACATATAAAGCTAGGAAAGACAAAAGAATAGATTTGTTTATGGAGAGATTATTTTAAGCCTGCTGGAAGCAGCAGAGGATTCTCAGGGGAGGAAATCAGAAGCGGAGAGGCAATCTGTGTGTCTCTCATCTTCTAGCAGTTCCTAGAGGTTATATATAAGAAGATTAGGAAACAATCTGTTCTTTTTTATATTCTGTATTTATTTTGCTGAAACCAATATAAGATCTAGCATCTTATATACAAGGAACATCAATATGACCTTCTCCTATGATTTGCCTCCACAAAGCAAGTACTTACTGCATTAATATTCAAGTCTGGTATGTTTTAGTGAATTTTTCAATTCATATCACTATTTTGTTCATACCTACACTCTTGAAATGGTCTTGACATATAAAGCTAGGAAAGACAAAAGAATAGATTTGTTTATGGAGAGATTATTTTAAGCCTGCTGGAAGCAGCAGAGGATTCTCAGGGGAGGAAATCAGAAGCGGAGAGGCAATCTGTGTGTCTCTCATCTTCTAGCAGTTCCTAGAGGTTATATATAAGAAGATTAGGAAGCAAAACAGAATTACAATTGAAAAGCTTCTAATGAAAACAAATTTACCATGTTTGATTGCTTATACTTGTCATCACTTTTCAACAACAGCACAATATTGAGAGATGATTCAATAGAACAAAATTATTTCCTATGTAAACAATTTGTTTGGGACAGTTTGGGTTGTGAAACACAATTGATATTTCCTTCAGTTTTAAATGACAATTTTAGTGCCCAGACCTAATTTTAAAAAGAATGGGCAATAATGAAGACATTCATTGTTCCTACTAAATGGAGACTGTTGTTAGATACTTATATGTTTTATATGAATATTTGACATAAATATGCATTGCTTAACCTTATATATGGTAAGCATTAAGGACTGTCTTTTTCTGTATAAATAGACTGCATAATAATATGTTTTCCTTAATATTGATTATTTTAACTTCATAATGCAAAGAAGTATGTGAGCGATCAGTAAGCGTATTTAACAGTGAATACAAATGTCTAATACTTTTAGGTGGAGGGTGGACTCAGAGATACACTGTTTAATTTATTGTGCTAAATTCTAGTTGACTTTTCTGATTCCCTAACTTGGTGCCTTCTTCCCCTCGCTCCTAGCTCATTTAGACCTTCACTTTCTAAGCTCTTCCTATATTTGGGTGAGGCCACTTCTCTGTAATGCTTTTCCCCACAATATTCAAGTATTTATATTTCCCTGACTAAAAACAGCTGATGCATTAGTGTTTGGTGGTTTAGTTCTGTTGCAGTGTGGAGACTGGTACAATTAGTAACTTAAAGCAACATGTGATTGAGAGTAAAATTTAATGATCTTTTATAAAATATAATATTAGGAATAGTCAGTGACATTTTGAATAGTCAAGGAAGGCCAAAAGAAGAAAGGGATATTTTAGGTGTGTCTCACTCATGCTCAGTTGTGTCTGGGTTTTGGTGACCTCATGGACTACAGCCCACCAGGCTCTGCCTCTGAGATTTTCCCAGTAAGAATGCTGGAGTTGGTTGCCATTTCTTTCTCCAGGGTTCAGACCCATATCTCCTGCTTGTCCTGATTGCAGGCAGATTGTTGACTACTGGGCCACCAGGGAAGCCCAGTTGTGTATTTAATGATAAACAGAGGGTAGAGGGATGGAGTCCAAATAGGGCATTATTACATATATTAAAGTATATACAGAATCAGGGAATTAGGAAACTTGGCATGCCATGAACGTGGCACATAACAATTGGAGGAGTAAGAACATGATTAAGTAAGTGTCTGGCTTTAAATGAAATTCTTAAAGAGTGTGGTCACTGCAGTTGCATCTAAGGAAAGTTTCAACCCTTTGTGATGTCAGAAAAGTTACTTAAATTTTCCAAAAGAGTTTCTGCTCTGTAAAATGAAAGAAGCATGATGTTTTTTTCATGTGATTTTTGAAAGATTAAATAACATGATAGCTTCAAGGAGTTTAGTACAGTATCCAGGCTGCAACTAGTAGTTGTTGTTAATATCAATTTTATACATTATGCATTCTGCTTATTATAGGAGCCAGACAGTACGAAATCCTTAATTCATGTATCAGTTTGAGATAGTAAGAAATCCTGAATTTGTGTATCTGGTTTTGGATTATGTTCACACATTGACACTAATTTTTAAAATTCTAAATTCAGTTGTTCAGTCACTCAGTTATGTTGGACTCTTTGCTACCCCATGGGCCACAGCATGCCAGGCTTCCCTCTTCTTCACTAACTCCCTGAGTTTACTCAGACTCATGTCCATTGAATTGGTGATGCCACCCAACCATCTCATCTTCTGTCATCCCCTTCTCTTCTTGCCCTCAATCTTTCCCAGCATCAAGGTCTTTTCCAATGAGTTGGATCTTCGCATCAGGTGGTCAAAGTTTTGAAGCTTCAGATTCAGCATCAGCCCTTCTAATGAATATTCAGGATTGAGTGGTTTGACCTCCTTGCTGTTCAAGGAACTCTTAAAAGAGTCCTCCAGCACTACAGTTTGAAAGCATCAATTCAGTAAACAATTTATTAAACACTGAATACTAGCCCAAATAACAAATAACATTTACCTGAGTTGAATTTCTTTTAAATAGAGTGTGTCTACTCAACAACATTTTAACAAAACCACTGTTTTATTTATTTTTTTTTAATTTTACTTTATTTTACTTTACAATACTGTATTGGTTTTGCCATACATCAACATGAATCCACCACAGGTGTACGCATATTCCCAATCCTGAATCCCCGCCCCACCTCCCTCCGCATACCATCTCTCTGAGTCATCCCAGTGCACCAGCCCCAAGCATTCTGTATCTTGCATTGACCTAGACTGGTGATTCATTTCTTATATGACATTATACATGTTTCAATGCCATTCTCCCAAATCATCCCACCTCTCCCTCTCCCACAGAGTCCAAAAGACTGTTTTATACATCTGTGTCTCTTTCACTGTCTCACATACAGGGTTATCGTTACCATCTTTGTAGATTCCATATATGTGTGTTAGTATACTGTATTGGTGTTTTCCTTTCTGGCTTACTTCACTCTGTATAATAGGCTCCAGTTTCATCCACCTCGTTAGAACTGAGTCAAATGTATTCTTTCTAATGGCTGAGTAATACTCCACTGTGTATATGTACCACTGCTTTCTTATCCATTCATCTGCTGATGGACATCTAGGTTGCTTCCATGTCCTGGGTATTATAAACGGTGCTGTGATGAACACTGTGGTATATGTGTCTCTTTCAATTCTGGTTTCCTCAGTATGTATGCCCAGTAGTGGGATTGCTGGGTCATAAGGCAGTTCTATTTCCAGTTTTTTAAGGAATCTCCACACTGTTCTCCATAGTGGCTATACTAGTTTGCATTCCCACAAACAGCGTAAGAACGTTCCCTTTTCTGCATACCCTCTAAAGCATTTATTGCTTGTAGACTTTTGGATCACAGCCACTCTAACTGGTGTGAAATGGTACGTCATTGTGGTTTTGATTTGCATTTCTCTGATAATGAGTGATGTTGAGCATCTTTTCATGTGTTTGTTAGCCATTTGTATGTCTTCTTTGGAGTAATGTCTATTTAGTTCTTTGGCCCATTTTTTGATTGGGTCATTTATTTTTCTGGAATTGAGCTGCAGGAGTTGCTTGTATTTTTTTGAGATTAGTTGTTTTTCAATTGTTTCATTGCTATTATTTTATCCCATTCCAAAGGCTACCTTTTCACCTTGCTTATAGTTTCCTTTGATGTACAGACGCTTTTAATTTTAATTAGATCCAATTTGTTTATTTTTGCTTTTATTTCCAGTATTCTAGGAAGTGGGTCATAGAGGAACCTGCTGTGATTTATGTCAGAGAATGAAGCTTTAAAATAAAGTCTCACAAACTTTTCAAATTCATATATTTTTTATTTTTAGAAAATAACAAACACATATGATGCATGGAAATAGAGCCACATGGATATTTATTTTCCTGGTCTCCTGTATTTTTCACTCATTTTCCCCTCTTTTGACATCAACTTCTCAGCAAGATGGTTGCAGTAGCTATGAGGTCTGTGTAAACTCAGTACAGTGCAACAATCTCCATATACAGATTCATATCCATAGGCAGGATTTGAAGGTAACTACTGTGTCACAGCATGTGAAACATTCTTTTACAGCACAGTGATACACATCAATCTTTTTTTAAATAGCCAACAATAATCACTAAAAACAGCATGTGGTCATTCTCTGAAATTCTCTTTGGACACAAAAGTGCCTTGGTTTCTACTAACCTACACATCCTCATTACATTCTAGTATTGTAGGTTATGCATCAACACACTTAATTTCCTTTTTGATTTTTAAAACAGGTAACTAAGGTGTAATTTACTAATGATTCCTGAATGCCTTCTTTATTTATGGTTTGGGGCTATTTGCATGGCAGTCATTTAGCAAATTAATGTAGATGAAAAGCAATAATTTTACAGATGTTTATTGCAATCATGCTGTCATCCCATACTTAATATGCTAATCTATTGACATCTACTCTTTAGAGACGAGCTCCACTTACTTTGTGTCATATTTAAAACAGGTAACTAAGGTGTAATTTACTAATGATTCCTGAATGCCTTCTTTATTTATGGTTTGGGGCTATTTGCATGGCAGTCATTTAGCAAATTAATGTAGATGAAAAGCAATAATTTTACAGATGTTTATTGCAATCATGCTGTCATCCCATACTTAATATGCTAATCTATTGACATCTACTCTTTAGAGACGAGCTCCACTTACTTTGTGTCATTAGTATTTTATAACCAGGGGTGTTTTGAAGTAGGATGACAGTCAAATTTTTAACCAACCCATTCAGAATGTATTTTTAAAGGGTAGATGCATTTTATTCTTTATATCTTTAAAGTTATTTCTTCCCAAGCCAGGATTACAGTCTTCAAGTAACCCTTTGCATACTGACCTATACAGATTAGATTTTTATATTAATTCTATGTCTCAAGTGGCAGAAAGTTGACTAGCATCAGAAAATAGTCTGTCTGTTGACTGAAAGAAAAATCCTCAAAGTTATCAACAGTTAAACCAGGTAAAGGTCAAATATGAAATGGGATCCAGAATGGATTATGATAAAGACTGAATATCACCAGGAGCTCTCTGTCCTTTGTTGGAATTTCTCAAAATCAGATTTATTTTCCCTGGAGTTTTGATATAGATATAGCTGTTGCCAATGGACTGAACATTCTTGGAATGTGATTCACTCAGGTCAGTTCAGTTCAGTCACTCAGCCTTGTCTGACTCTTTGCGACCCCATGAATTGCAGCATGCCAGGTATCCCTGTCCATCACTAACTCCCGGAATTCACGTAGACTCATGTCCATCAAGTCAGTGATGCCATCCAGCCATATTATCATCTGTTATCCCCTTCTCCTCCTGCCCCCAATCCCTCCCAGCATCAGAGTCTTTTCCAATGAGTCAACTCTTCGCATGGAGGTGGCCAAAGTATTGGAGTTTCAGCTTTAGTATCAGTCCTTCCAATGAACACCCAGGACTAGTCTCCTTTAAAATGGACTGGTTGGATCTCCTTGCAGTCCAAGGGACTCTCAAGAGTCTTCTCCAACACCACAGTTCAAAAGCATCAATTCTTCAGTGCTCAGCTTTCTTCACAGACCAACTCTCACATCCATACATAACCAAAGGAAAAACCATAGCCTTAACTAGATGTACCGTTGTTGGCAAAGTAATGTCTAAGTTGGTCATAACTTTTCTTCCAAGGAGTAAATGTCTTTTAATTTCATGGCTGCAGTCACCATCTGCAGTGATTTTGGAGCCCCAGAAAATAAAGCCTGGCACTGTTTCCCCATCTATTTGCCATGAAGTGATGGGACCGGATGCCATAATCTTAGTTTTCTGAATGTCGAGCTTTAAGCCAACTTTTTCACTCTCCTCTTTCACTTTCATCAAGAAGCTTTTTAGTTCCTCTTCACTTTCTGCCATAAGGGTGGTGTCATCTGCATATCTAAGGTTATTGATATTTCTCCTGCAATCTTGATTCCAACTTGTGCTTCTTCCAGCCTAGCATTTCTCATGATGCACTCTGCGTATAAGTTAAATAAGCAAAGTGACAATATATAGCCTTGACTTAGTCCTTTTCTTATTTGGAACCGGTCTGTTGTTCCATGGCCAGTTCTAACTGTTGCTTCCTGACCTGCATATAGGTTTCTCAAGAGGCAGGTCAGGTGGGCTGGTATTCCCCTCTCTTTCAGAATTTTCACAGTTTATTGTGATCCACACAGTCAAAGGCTTTGGCACAGTCAATAAAGCAGTAGTAGATGTTTTTTTCTGGAACTCTCTTGCATTTTCTGTGATCCAGTGGATGCTGGCAATTTGATCTCTGGTTCCTTTGCCTTTTCTAAAGCCAGCTTGAACATCTGGGAGTTCACAGTTCATGTATTGCTGAAGCCTGGCTTGGAGAATTTTGAGCATTACTTTGTTAATGTGTGAGATGAGTACAATTGTGTGGTAGTTTGAGTATTCTTTGGCATTGCCTTTCTTTGGGATTGGGATGAAAACTGACCTTTTCCCAGTCCTGTGGCCACTGCTGAGTTTTCCAAACCCCAAGCTAAATCTAATGCAAACCGTTGGAACAATCAAATAGGACAAGGGAACAAGATGATTTAAAATCTGGAGCTCACACTGGAACACTGAGAATTTGGTGAGTGTAGGTGAGGCACACTTTCCTGAAAGACTGTGCTGCAAAGAATGCACGAAACTCAATATATATGGGAGACTATAAATACTTGAATGGAGATTATTTTCATTTTCATGCTTGACATTTGAGATATAAATCTCTCAGAATGTTGCAGCATTTTTATTTTCAAAATTGACTTTCTGATTTTAAAACTAAGGAATGACAAATAGTATTAAATGTGTTGTCAGTGAATTTTCTCTGGTATTATCATATATATTCCAAATTCATTTGTATTTCAAATACACACATATGCCTTCATTTTCTAATACAATTTCATTAATGAATTGTTGTGTTCAAAACAGTACCCCTTCAGTCTTTAAATAGGCACTTAAGCAACTTATGCAGCTCAACTGCAGAAAAATAAACGATCCAATTAAAAAATGGGCCAAAGAACTAAATGGGCATTACTCCAAAAAAGACATACAGATGGCTAACAAACACATGAAAAGATGCTCAACATCACTCATTATCAGAGAAATGCAAATTAAGACCACAGTGAGGTACCATTTCACACCAGTCAGAATGGCTGCAATCCAAAACTCTACAAGCAATAAATGCTGGAGCGGATGTGGAGAAAAGGGAACACTCTTACGCTGTTTGTGGGAATGCAAACTTGTACAGCCACTATGGAAAACAGTGTGGAGATTCCTTAAAAAATTGCAAATAGAACTGCCTTATGACCCAGCAATCCCACTGCTGGGCATACACACCAAGGAAACCAGAATTGAAAGAGACACATGTACCCCAATGTTCATTGCAGCATTGTTTATAATACCCAGGACATGGAAGCAACCTAGATGTCCATCAGCAGATGAATGGATAAGAAAGCAGTGGTACATATACACAATGGAGTATTACTCTGCCCTTAAAAAGAATAAATTTGACTCAGTTCTAATGAGATGGATGAAACTGGAGCCTATTATACAGAGTGAAGTAAGCCAGAAAGAAAAACACCAATACAGTATACTGACACATATATATAGAATTTAGAAAGAGAGCAATGATGACCCTGTATGTGAGACAACAAAAGAGACACAGATGTATAGAATGGACTTTTGGCCTCTGAGGGAGAGGGAGAGGGTGGGATGATTTGGGAGAATGGCATTGAACCATGTATACTATCACGTAAGAAACGAAGTGCCAGTCTATGTTTGATACAGGATACAGGATGCTTGGGGCTGGTGCACAGGGATGATCTAGAGAGATGATATAGGGTGGGAGGTGGGAGGAGGTTTCAGGATTGAGAGCTCGTGTACACCCATGGCTGATTCATGTCAATGTATGGCAAAACCAATACAATATTGTAAAGTAGAATACAGTAAAAATAAAATTTAAAAAAAATTACTTGTTATTCTAGACTGTTCACAAGGTTGTTTGAGATGGTCAAAAATAGCAAATATTTATTGAATGCCAGTTCATTATGAAGAGAGCAGCCCTGGGATTTCTTTGGAAGGAATGATGCTAAATCTGAAATTCCAGTACTTGGGCCACCTCATGCAAAGAGTTGACTCATTGGAAAATACTCTGATGCTGGTAGGCACTGGGGGCAGGAAGAGAAGGGAAGGACAGAGGATGAGATGGCTGGATGGCATCACTAACTCGATGGACATGAGTCTAAGTGAACTCTGGGAGTTGGTGATGGACAGGGAGGCCTGGGGTGCTGTGATTCATGGGGTCACAAAGAGTTTGATATGACTGAGTGACTGAACTGAACTGATTAATGCTTACTATGTACCTGGTGTTTTCCTTGAACTCTCCATTGAATTTTTATAATGGCTTAACAGTCAGTTGTCACTATGATGCTTATGTTACAGTTAAGGAAAAAAAGAACAGAAAGTGACCTCCTGAAGGTCAGGTAACTCACTGATGGCAGAGCCAAGAATCAAACCCAGGCAGCCTGGTACCACAGACTCTACCATCTTTCCAAGCAGGAATGTTCTGAGGCCAATCCCTGACCTTTGGTGTAGATGCACTTCTATTTCAAATGTTTCTGCACAAACACCTTTCCCAGCATACATCCTTCCTTCAGGTTGTAAACATTACCTTTTTCACTTTGGCAGTATATACAGTTTGATATTATGTTATTGTGGTCTGTGATTTAGAGCTGAAGTATCTACATGCAAAGAGGACAGGAGATGAATACAGAATCAAAAGCAATTCTCCTGGATAAACAAGGTCCTTCTGTATAGCACAGAGAGCTACGTATTCAGTTCTCTGAATATATAGCTCATATTCAGTATTTTATGATAAACCATAATGGAAAATAATATATATGTAAAGAATGTATATACATGTATAACTGAATCACGTTGCTAAACAGCAGTAATGAACACAACATTGTAAATCAATTATACTTCAATTTTTAAAAACTGTTCCTCTACTTACAAAATAAAAGAAAGCAGTTCTCCTAAAAAATAAAATAAAATATGATCCCACTCACCATTCCCAAATTCAAAAGATACATAAGGTGTTGAATACCCCTCCTTTTTATAACTTGTATGCAGAGCACATCATGAGAAATGCTGGACTGGAAAAAATACAAGCTGGAATCAAGATTGGTGGGAGAAATATCAATAACCTCAGGTATGCAGATGATACCACCCTTATGGCAGAAAATGATAGGAACTAAAAAGCCTCTTGATGAAAGTGAAAGAGGAGAGTGAGAAAGTTGGCTTAAAGCTCAACATTCAGAAAAGGAAGATCATGGCATCTGGTCCCATCAATTCATGGGAAATAGATGGGGAAACAGTGGAAATAGTGTCAGACTTATTTTGGGGGGGCTCTAAAATCACTGCAGATGGCGACTGCAGCCATGAAATTAAAAGACACTCCTTGGAAGGAAAGTTATGACCAACTTAGATAGCATATTGAAAAGCAGAGACATTACTTTGCCAACAAAAGTCCGTCTAGTCAAGGCTATGGTTTTTCCAGTGGTAATGTATGGATGTGAGAGTTGGACTGTGAAGAAGGTAGAGCACTGAAGAATTGATGCTTTTGAACTGTGATGTTGGAGAAGACTCTTGAGAGTCCCTTGGACTACAAGGAAATCCAAACAGTCCATTCTGAAGATCAGCCCTGGGTGTTCTTTGGAAGGAATGATGCTGAAGCTGAAACTCCAATACTTTGGCCACCTCATGTGAAGAGTTGACTCATTGGAAAAGACTCTGACACTGGGAGTGACTGGGGACAGGAGGAGAAGGGGATGACAGAGGATGAGATGGCTGGATGACATCACTGACTCGATGAACATGAGTCTGAGTGAACTCCAGGAGTTGGTGATGAACAGGGAGGCCTGGCTTGCTGCGATTCATGGGGTCGCAAAGAGTCGGACACGACTGAGCAACTGAACTGAAATGATCTGAACTGAACTTGTATAATTTGCTGTGTCTTCTTCTCATCAGCATAGGAGATTGTCCTACATTATCTTGTTTAATAAAAGTGAAAAACATTAATTACCATAAATAAATCTTATGTATTCAAATATCCCTGTATTTATATTTAATTAATTGGATTTACCTTTACATTCTTAAATTTATCACATTGAGTTTGCTTACTTGGGATTATGTAAGTCAATATAAGGGAAGATGATGAAGGTGATGAATTTAGGAATCAGGCAAATTGATAAGAATAAAATTTTAGTTTTTAAGTTAGGCGAAAATAAATCCCTACATTGATCCTCTTGAACATTTGAATATCATCTTTTGCTTAATATTTGTTTATTCCTTTCTTTTCCAGTAGCTACTGTGGACAAATTCCTACAGTAATACAAATATATGGTAATCCATCTCTCTGCTCTATTTTTCTTTTTTCTAACTGAATTTCCTGAAACTGCTGTTTGCAGGTTACTTTATCTCAACCCTGGAGACTTTAATAGTTCTAAATTGAGTTTAAGGTAAAACTCAAAACTCAGTTAGATTGACTTTATTGCTAGCTAAGCCTGACTTTGCAAACTTACATATCTTCCATATCCTCTAACTACTTAACCACAATTTCAGGCCCCCAAATGTTGTTTTTCTCGAAATGCGCTATGCACAGTATTGATTTTATAGATATGGCGGTGCCCATTGATTAAAATTTGGGGTCTTGTGCTAGACAGTCCAAAGTTCAAGTCAGTCTTGGGGACGTCTGTGAAAATTTCACCAATATATTTGACATCTCTATACATTTTTCTTCTTTATCTGCAATAAAAATGTAAATAGAAAAAGCATCTGCTTAATAAAGTTGGATAGACTAAATAGAAGAACCAGGAAAAATGCTGGCCACAGCACTGAATACTCTTCCTCCTCTATTCCCCTTCTGTTTTTCCTTTCTGTTCACCATTACATGTCTGCTGACCTCTGCTGGAAATAAGCCGTGGAATGAATTTGAACCTCTCTGAATTTATCATATGAAATCTCAGTTTGGTGCTCCACACTCCATTATCTTTCCCTGTTATTTTTGGTACATTCACTACACCTTTCCTGGAATAGCAATTACACATTTCCTCCTCTATTCTCAAAAATATATGCATTCCTTCTGACTCTCTCACTCGTAGTAATTCACCTTGTTTTCATAACGCACTGAGGAAACAGAACTTTGTAAATATCATGTCCCTAAAATGTATGAATAAGCAAGCAGGCAAAAGCCACATCTACATATGTAATCTTTACTTGTAGGGGAGAAAATTTATTTCAGTAAATGCCTCACCTATTCTCTGGATCCTGCTTACCTTTGCCAAACTCAAAGGGAACATAAGGTGTTGAATGTCCCTCCTTTTTCTCTATAGAAATGCTTTATCTTCTCATCAGCATAGGAGGTCATCCTACTTTTTTCTGATTTAATGAAAGTGAAAAACATTAATTCTGATAAATAAATCTTATGTATTCTAAGTCCCCTAGTAATATTGGCTTAAATTTCCCTTTCAGAACAATGCTAGAAATATTTCTCCACAATTCTTGCACAAATTAATACTTTTTAAGCTTCTAGTGAACTCCGGGAGTTGGTGATGAACAGGGAGGCCTGGCATGCTGTGAATCATGGGGTCGCAAAGAGTCGGACATGACTGAGAGACTGAACTGAACTAAACTGAACTGAAGCTTCTCCTCAAACATTCTGATCTGGCCTCTTCTTATACTGTCTACTGAAATGGTTCTTATTAGATTGATTAATAATGACAACATTTCTACTTGTATAGGCAGTTATTGTCCTTATTTAAATGTCAGTAGCAATCAATAAATATAGAAGACTTCCACCCTGAAGTAACTGCTTTCTGTAATATTGCAGTTTCCTAGGTTTCACCTTCTCTTTCATCCCAACTCAGTCTTCTTTTTGGACTTTTCTATAGCTTCACTCTTTTGAGATATAACCTACTTTGTTTATTAGCAGCTAGTTATGGTTGTAAAATTAATAATGACAACATTTCTACTGTATAGGCAGTTATTGTCCTTATTTAAATGTCAGTAGCAATCAATAAATATAGAAGACTTCCACCCTGAAGTAACTGCTTTCTGTAATATTGCAGTTTCCTAGGTTTCACCTTCTCTTTCATCCCAACTCAGTCTTCTTTTTGGACTTTTCTATAGCTTCACTCTTTTGAGATATAACCTGCTTTGTTTATTAGCAGCTAGTTATGGTTGTAAGAATCATAAAATAATGATAGTTTTATGCCAAAGGTATTTCCACACCCCTACACATAACTGCTAATTAACATACTTTAATAATAAGGGATATTTGTAGAAAGAAAAAATACTAAAGGCTGAAATTACTAAAAACATATAGGAATAGATTAAACATATTTTAAGGACCTGTATTATATATGTTGGAAGTTATTTTATTTATGGAAAAGTTACATTTAAAATGCATAATATCCCATCCTTCCTGATTCTTTAAAAAATGTAATTACTTTGTATTAAAATTAAATTCCATCTAATCATTCAGATATTTTAATGCATATCCATTTAAATTTCAGTTCAGTTCAGTTCAGTCACTCAGTCATGCCTGACTCTTTGCAATTCCATGGACTGCAACATGCGTGGCTTCCCTGTCCATCACCAACTCCCAGAGCTTGCTCAAATTCATGTTCATCAAGTTGGTGATGCCATCCAACCATCTCATGTATATGAAATGAGAAGACTTTACAGCCCTACACATAGTGGCCATTAGATTCCATATCTCTCAGTATTTACTGTAATTTTATGTCTGGTAACAAAAGCAACCCATTTGCAGTATAGTTCTAACACACTGTGTGTGTGCTTAGCAGTGTCTGGCTCTTTGTGATCCCCTGGGCTATAGCCCACCAGCTTCTCTGTTTTGGGCTTCTCCAAGGCAAGAATACTAGAGTGGATTTCTATTTGTTCCTCCAGGGGATCTTCCTGAATACTTATCTACTAATAGCTTCAAATTCTTCAAATTATACCTTGTGTTAAGGTAGAGATTGGTTAGTCAGAGGGTTTTTCTCAGTTCCTGATCCACTTTCTGATGAAGTTCTCCCTTGTGTGTAGCTCTGAACTCTTGATGCAGTATTTCACTGTTGCTCTACTTTTAGCCTGGTTGAGAGTGAGGATGGAAGGGAATGCTCTGTTTTCTGCTAAAGCCTCAGTCTTGGGTTAGTACTGTATCCTTTGGTCTTGGAAATGCGTCTCTCTCCTTGATCTTACTCTTAATGCACTGTAGTTTTGGATTCAGTACATATTTCTACCTTTTTTCCTCCTTTGTTCACTTTCTGTAACTATCATTGTTTATTGTTGCACTAGGGTGACCATTTATGTAGCCCTACCACTCTCTTCTGAATTTTAAGCCTTTTACTCACTAGGAAAGGTATGGGAGAAGGATCCTAGTGGGGCTTTATGCCTTTCTCAAAGTCTCACCCCAGGACTGCACCAAAATGATGTTTCCTTAGAATTTTCAAAAAAAATTTTTTTTTGTGAATTTCAGAGATCTTTGTAGAAACATCTTCAGATGAGTCATGCTTCCAACATCACCAATATTTGAACTCACCAAGGAATTCCAAACTAGCAGCAGCCCACACCCAATTTACACTAATTTATTAATAATTCTAGTTCAGTTTTTCTTACCAATGTTTGAGACATTTAGAAAGCAAATTTATTCTTCCTGTTTTCCTTTACTGAACCTTCCGAAACAGTATTATTAGAGGTAGCAGTGATATTTATGTCAGTAACTGTGTTGATGATGGCTACAGATTTTTAGGGAAATATTAGCTATAGTAAAATTCCTGATAGTAACTTTGGACTGTGAAGAAGGCTGAGTGCCGAAGAATTGATGCTTTTGAACTGTGGTGTTGGAGAAGACTTGAGAGTCCCTTGGACTGCAAGCAGATCCAACCAGTCCATTCTGAAGGAGATCAACCCTGGGATTTCTTTGGAAGGAATGATGCTAAAGCTGAAACTCCAGTATTTTGACCACCTCATGTGAAGAGTTGACTCATTGGAAATGACTCTGATGCTGGGAGGGACTGGGGGCAGGAGAAGGGGACGACAGAGGATGAGATTGCTGGATGGCATCACTGACTCGATGGACATGAGTCTAAGTGAACTCTGGGAGTTGGTGATGGACAGGGAGGCCTGGCGTGCTGTGATTCATGGGGTCACAAAGAGTTGGACAGCACTGAGTGACTGAACTGAACTGAACTTTGTAAATAGTGACAAAGTTGTAAATGTTTTATGTATTTTTATTTGATACTTAATCAACATATAAATTATATTAGTTTATATGATGATTCAATATGTATATATATATTGTAAAATGATCATCACAGTATGTCTAATTAACATCCATCACCATACGGTTATAGATTTTTTTATTATGCTGATAACTTTCAGGATTTAGTCTTTAAACCTTCAGATATATAGCACAGCATTATTAACTATAGTCTTTATGCTATATATACATTGCATCCATAAGATTACTTATTTTATAACTGGAGGCTTTTACCTTTTTACCACCTACACAATTTGACCCTTTCAACACTCCTGTTGTTTTTTTCCTTCTTGTTTTTTTTTGAGAGAAAAAAGGTGCTTGATTATTTCCCAAAGTCAACTGAAAGAATTATGTCCAAAGAGAGTTATTGGTAGACACTGTAGATGGTCCCATAAATAGCTGACTGGAGGTCTTTCTCCAATTCTCAGGTTGCTTTTCTGCTTAGTCCTTGGAGTAGCTTGCTATTCTCTGATCTTGTCTAATTAAATAAGAAATATATAATTGGAAGGAAATTTCAGACAGCTGGGGGTGGCAGAAAGGGAGGAGTTGAAGCAGACAGCATTCATTTAATTTGGAAGACAAAAATGCCTGAGTGTCTTCTGGGTCATGTAAGTAACTAAGGGAGCTGATTGCATGGCAGAATAATCCCACAGAAAGTGTTTATACAGCACACTCTCAGCCTCATTTCCAGATTAGCAGTATAGAGTGACCAGTACTTCTCATTTTTCCCAAGAATGAACGCTTCCCAGGTTATGTGACTTACAGTGCTAAAACCAAAAAAGGGCCCAGCAAAGCAAGCTAACTGGGCTGGTGGTAGCACCCAATCAGTTATTAGCGGGAGAAATTCTGATCACAGGGAAAGCTGAAGCAGTAAAAAGAAACCTGTAGGGAGAAAACAGCGGGTCATAATTTATTTCTACTTCAGGTCCAGTGAACTGAACTAAAGGATGAAAAACCTTGTAATCAGATAGAAGATGAAGTATTTAAACTAATCTGAAATGTTGAATATATATAAGTGACAGGGAAATTGTAGAATGTGCCCAAACAATAAGAAAGCAGAAAGGAGTGATTTGAGAGGCCATATTTAAAGACAATTACTGCTAATTTGCAACTCATCATTACATTGTTGTTCAGTCGCTCAGTCATGTCCAACTCTGTGACGTCATGGATTGCAGCATGTCGGGCTTCCCTATCCTTCACTATCTCCCAGAGTTTACTCAAAATCATGTCCATTGATTTGGTGATGCCATGCAACCAACCATCCTCTGCTGTCCCTTCTCTTCCTGCCCTCAATCTTTCCAAGCCTTAGGGTCCTTTACAATGAGTCTGCTCTTTGCATCAAGTGGCCAAAGTATTAGAACTTCAGCATCTGTCTTTCCAATGATTATTCAGGATTTACTTACTTTAGAAATGACTGGTTTGATCTCTTTGTTTTCCATAGGACTCTCAGGAGTCTTCTCCAGCACCACCAGTCAAAAGCATCAGTTCTTTGGCACTCAGCCTTCTTTATGGTCCAACTCTCACATGAATACATGGCTACTGGAAAAAGCCATAGCTTTGACTATGCAGACCTTTGTTGGCAAAGTGATGTCTGTGTTGCTGTCTAGGTTTGTCATAGCTTTTCTTCCAGGAGCAAGTATCTTTTAATTTCATGATGCTGTCACCATCCACAGTGATTTTGGAACCTAAGAAAATGTCACTATTGCTGTTTTTTCATCATCTATTTGCTATGAAGTGTTGGGACTTGATGCCATGATCTTAGCTTTTTGAATGTTTAGTGTTAATCAGATTTTTCACTCTCCTCTTTCATCTTCATTAAGAGGCTCTTTAGTTCCTCTTCACTTTCTGTAATTAGGGAAGTATCATCTGCATATCTGAGGTTATTGATATTTCTCCCTGCTGTCTTGATTCCAGCTTGAGCTCCATCCAGCCAGGCATTTCACATGATGTACTGTGTGTATGTTAAATAAGCAGGGTGACAGTATACAGCCTGGATGTACTCTTTTCCTAATTTTAAATCAGTTTTTTGTTCCATGTCCAGTTCTAATTGTTGCTTCTTGACCTGCATATAGGTTTTCCAGGAGGGAGGTAAGATGGTCTGGTATTCCCATCTCTTAAAGAATTTTCCAAAGTTTTTTTGTGATCCACACATTTAAAATCCATTTATTTTGATTAAAAAAAAAATTTTAAGATGAATCTGCTGTGGGCACAGAGCCTTAAGTTCAAATTTAGTAACTATTTAATCAACTAAGCCAACTTATAAATTAGAAAGTTGTTTTTTTTTTAATATGAAATTGTCTTAATTCAATTTTTAGTTCCCAGTAACAAATGATTTTGCATCTGTGATAACCTTCAGACAAATCTCCCTTAGCAGGACAACAGTTTTCTTCCTAAGACAACAGAGAAGCATCAACCAAGCACTGAAGTGATCATGGGGAAAAAAGTCATGTTTTCAATATAAATTTGGACCAGTAATATGCCCAGGCAATACAGAAGAAGAAGATGAGAGTGACTTATTTGTAAATATAAGTATTACTTCTGAAAGTTTTAGAAATATTGTTCATCATCACTGAAAAAAGATGAATGTCCTGAATATGTATGTGGAAGAAATGAGCTTTTTAAAAAGATCATTTTATTGTCACTGATTCATCATATACATGTACATATTATATTTGTGACAACAAAATAACCAGAAGGAACTGTAAACTAAGCCAGAGAAAAGGGAGCCAATTCAGAATAGATTGTTGGAAACAGTGATCCAGACTTGATTTACTATTGCTTTCACGTCAGTCTGGGCTTCCCTTGTAGCTCAGTCAGTAAAGAATCTTCCTGCAGTGCAGGAGACCCGGCTTTGATCCCTGGATTGGGAAGATCCCCTAGAGAAGGAAATGGCAACCCACTCCAGTATCCTTACCTGGAAAATCTCATGGACACAGGAGCCTGGTGGGCTGCAGTCCATGGGGTTGCAAAGAGCTGGGCATGACTGAGGGACTAACACTCATATCAGTTTACTCTTAAACCAGTACTCAGTGTAGAAGAATTACAGAATAAGAATGCAGATTTGTGGATGCACAGTCTCACTGATGATGCCTCATTTCCTCATAATGGTACATGAGTATTCCAACAGTCAGGACATAGTTTGCAGGACATGAGAAACTCTGGGGTGGAGAGGCTAAGGAACCAAAAGTTCTGGATGTTACAGCATTTTGTAACAGAAGGAGTGTCATGTTGGCGCCTAAGAATGTAACTGCTAATAAGAAAGGGAGATACTCAGAGCCTCACAGTCACACATTTCTATATTTCGGTAATCTGTTTCACACCAAACTATTAGATTTGTTGTCCAGGCATGCTAATAATGATCACAGTCAGAAATAAAGTTCAGGAATATACAGTATTCTAGAAGTCAAGAAAAACATTCTTAAGAAAAAGACATGATTGGGAATCTTCCAAGGAATATGGGGATAAACATCTGACCATTTGTGCTGGTAAAGTGGAGGAACCTTCTGAATTCAAAGTATTTTTATCACTTGATAGAAAAATATCTTTCATTAAGAAACTAGCATTAAACCTCTATCACAGACTTGCATGCATACATTTGCACACAAAGTTAAAGCTATTGAGATTAATTAACTTTTGAAAGAAATTAGGTAGTAGAAGGCAAAGATGAAATCATTTGGATACAATTATAATTTCTAAAATTTTTGAAAATAGTTGACATGTTAAATGCAACTTTTAGATATCAATTGTTAAATGTAAAACCAACATAAGGATATCAGAT
>SJYC01081740.1:0-26980 GCA_006408675.1 Madoqua kirkii | reverse complement strand
GGGACAACAGAGGATGAGATGGTTGGATGGCATCACTGAATCAATGGTCATGAGTTTGAGTAAACTCTGGGAGTTGGTGATGGACAGGGAGGCCTGGTGTACAGCAGTGCATGGGGTCACAAAGAATTGGACATGACTGAGCGACTGAACTGAACTAAACTGAATGATTAGTAAAGCTAAATGTTTTTTCATGTGCCTGTTGGCCACTGATTTTTTTTAATGCCTATTCAAATCTTTTGCCCATTTTTAATTGGATTTTGTGTTGATTTGTATAAGCTTTTTTGTATAATTTAGATATTAATCCCACAAGTCATACCCTTTGCAAATAGGGTGTCTGTTTTATCAATAGTTTCTTTTGGTATGGAAAAGCTTGTACGTTTAATTAGGTCCTGTATGTTTATTTTTGCTTTCATTTCTTTTGCCTTAGGAGACAGATCCAATAAAACACTGCTGTGATTTATGTCAGAGTGTTCTGCTTATGTTTTCCTCTAGGAATTTTATGACTTCAGGTCTTACATTTAGGTCTTTAATTCATTTTGAGTTATTTTTTGTGATGTGAGGAAATGTCCTAATTTTTAAAATTTTAATGATACATAACCATATATTAAAAAATAGCCATCATTTATCTCTATATAATTAGTGAGAATTTTTGCATATTCTGCCATATTTGGCCAGTTTGCATTCTCAGTGTCCTGTGTTATGGCTAGAGTTTTATTACTGTAAATTACAACTAGAAACAAAATTGTAAAATTGACAAACTTACAGACTATATTAGGTAGAAATTTTAAATACTAGTTGTATTTAGTTAGGCTTACTCTTTTAAAGCCTGAATTTTGTTTCTTTTTCTTAATAGTATACTTTGGTGTCATTGGCACTCAGGATTTCTGTCCAAGAACTGATAAACACAATGGCTGTGATATTTAGTGAATTTTTATCTGTTATGATCAATCAAATTTCATTTAAATGAATCACTGAAAATTTTGCAAAGAGATTTATAAAGGATAAATGGGCTTCCCTGGTGGGTCAGTGGTAAAGAACCTCCCTGCCAATGCAGGAAATAATGCAGCTTTGATCTCTGAATTGGGAAGATCTACTGGAGGAGGAAATGGCAACCCAGTCCAGTATTCTTGCCTGGAAAGTCCCATGGACAAAAGGCCTGGTGGGCTGCAGGCCCATGGGGTCACAAAGAGTTGGAGATAATTTAGTGACCAAACAACAACGACTGTAGTAAAATTCAGCTTGCAGCTTCAGATGCTGAAGGAAAATTTCAAGATGACTTTTAATTCTGTGTATTTAAGATGGGGCATTGTGGGATGAAGTCCTAGTTTTTAAAGGGTATTCCAAAAATGGGTTCAGGGTTAGCTTTGGTACAGATTAATGAAGAGGTCAGCCAGTCAATCATCAAACTTATAATAAGTGGCCTTTAGAATCATCCTATATTTTGAGGAAGTTACAGAAAATATTCTCCCCTTGTGCTCAGCCTATGGTGCTAAGGACTTCCATGCTCCTCTGAAGGTTGTTGCCTTTGATCATCTTTTAAGCATCAATTTTTCTACCAGTTTCTATAGGTAATACATCCTATTGTTTCTGCTTCTCTTGAAAACCCTAATACAGACTCTAAGAATTACTTTCTTAAAAAATTTTTTTTATTTGGTTGCACCTGGTCTTAGTTGTGGCATGTAGGATCTTTAATTTCATTGCAGCATACAGGGTTTTAGTTGAGGCATGTGGGATGTAGTTCCCTGACCAGTGATCAAACCCCAGCCCCCTGCATTGGGAGCACTGAGTCTTAGCGACTGGCCACCAGGGACACTCCAGACCCTGTAATTACTTTCATTTTCTTAAAGAAAGGACAAGTGGAAGGTCTTCCTCTAGATGAGACTTTAGTGGCTACACTTTGGCACTCCCTGCAAAAGGGAAAAGATAACAAGAGTGATAGAAAATGCTTTGTTTCATATAGACACTGTTTCCAAGAAATATCTTATTTTCTGTAATCTTCGATGCTATTATTTGATTTTATAATTTTTCTTAAAATAATATATTCTTTTAAAAAATAGCACTTATTCAGATGACTGGGTTTTACACTGGTGTATGGAGAAACTGTAGATTTCATATTTCCATCTTTGTGCTCATGTGCTCACTGATACAAAGATGTACCTCCTATTTCAGCTACAGTTGAAGTGTTTAAGAAATCTAAATGGTGCTGTGTCTCTTTTGCATCATAACAGGTGTAGGTGGCCCTTTACTGCTTTATCATCATTAGCTGTGCATTCTAGAGGCACTGCCTGAGATAAATATAGAATTTAAGGAACAACCCCATGGGTCTGCTCTTGGACTTCCTTTAAAAAAAAAAAACAAAAAACCTCTATAAACTCTCATAAAGCCTTTGACTTCCTCTCCAGCTCATTCTTTTTAGGAGGTTCCAGCAGTGTTGCCTTTGATTAACAGTCTCTAACCGCATTCTTTTAAAAACCATCCTCCACTTATGAAGTTACATTTCATTTTAGTGCTAGTTGTCATATTACGGTGGTTGCATAGCAACAGCATTAGCAAAAACATTATCTTTTTTTCCCTACATACAAACTGAGTTTCTCAGTGCTGATCAAAACTCTTCCTTTGCTTCAAGACTGTAGACGTTCATGAATTCACTGGGTGAATTGAGCCTGGTAGCAGCTGCAGTTTTCAGAAACTGAGGCACCAAAGCCAATTGCGTAAGAAGTAACTTGGTCAAAAAAAGAGTCAAAACTGTCAAACCACACAGGAATTTGAGAGGTATAAGGGCAATTTAAACATTGGAATGTTATTATCAGGATTGTGTGAGAGAGATTATTTCTCTGGGCTTTGCGGGGTGATGGTATTGAAAGTCAGATCACAACATTGGTGGTGAGCAGGACAACTTGGGACACCATTGCATGGTGAATTTATATTTAACTTTTGAAGAAATTTCTAAACTGTCTCCAAAGTAGCTGAATCATTTGACATTTCCACCACTGTTGTATCAAGGTTTCTGTTTCTCCATATCCCATCCACCAGTGTTATTGTCGATACTTTTTATAGCCTTTCTAGTCATTCTACTTTGCTTTTTCCTATTAACTAGTGATGCTGAGCATCTTTTCATGTTTATTAACCATTCATGTATATTTGTTGGTAAAAGTCCTATTCAAAACTCTTGCCTATGTTTTGAGTTGTTTCTCATCTTATTGAAGCATATGGTTTTGTATATTTTGGACACTGCTGCTGCTGCTAAGTCGCTTCAGTCGTGTCTGACTCTGTGCGACCCCATAGACAGCAGCCCACCAGGCTCCTCTGTCCACAGGACTCTCCAGGCAAGAACACTGGAGTGGGTTGCCATTTCCTTCTCCAATGTTTTGGATACAGTCTTGTATAAATATGTTTTGCAAATATTTCTTCCTAGTCTGACTTGTCTTTTCATTTTCTTATTGGTACCTTTTAAATGGCAGAAGTTTTTATCTGTATGAGGCCTAATTTATCAATTTCATGTCTTATAGATCATGCTTTTTGTATCATATAAAAAACTTGCCTAACCCAAGCTCTCAGATTTTTATCCTGTATTATCTTCTAAAATTCTCAATTCTGAGTTCTTACATTCATATCTATAATCCATTTTGAGTTAGTTTTTGTGTTTGGTGTGAGATAATGTCATAAGTTCATTATCTTGCATGTCAATATCCAGTTGTTCAACCACTGTTTGTTAAAAAGGCTACCCATTACTCATGAATGAAATAAATTATCACCTTTGTCAGAAATCACTGACCATAAATATAAGGATTTATTTGTAGACTCTCAGTTCTATTTCATTGCTATGCTCATCTGATTTTATGCCAGTGGAACATGTTGTCTTCATAATTGTACTTCAGAATAAATTTTGATTTGGAAGGTGAAAGTTTCCCAACTTTGCTCTTTCTAAAAATAGTTTTGGCTATTCTTAGTCTTCTGCAATTTCATGTAAATTTGTGGCTCATTTTGTAAATTTCTTCAAGACGTCTGCAGAAATTTTGATAGGGATTGAATTTAATCTATAGCCAAATTAGAAGGAATTTTCATCTTCACAGTGTGAACATTCAAGAACACGGATTGTCTCTATTTAGCTGAACTTAAAATTTTTTTCTCATCAATATTTTAATGTTTCCATGTCTAAATCTGATACTTCTTGTGTTAAATTGATAAGTATACACACAGCTCAGTTCACTTCAGTTGCTCAGTCATGTCTGACTCTTTGCAACCCCATGGACTGCAGCATGCCAGGCCTCCCTGTCCATCACCAACTCCTAGAGTTTACTCAAACTCATGTCCATTGAGTTGGTGATGTATACACATACAAACATATGAATATAAAATTGAAGTATACAAATTTGCCTGAGGAGGGGATCAATATATTTTGGTTAGAAAATTATGAACATTATTCTAGCTGTTTTTATTTGAAGAGAACAAAATGTATTTTTTCCAGTTGCTTGCATAATATTTTTCACTGTAGAGGAATTTTTCTACAGACTTTCACTTAAGAATTCAAACTTGATAATTAATGATCAACAGAAGACTTTTGGCTTAAAAATTACTAGGAAATTACTTAACTCCTTTTTCTTTCCATCTCAAACCCTCCCAGGTCTATGGTATTTTTTCTATAAGTCCAATCCCATTCACTTTAGTGAAAAGAGATTTCTTTCCATCCAAACTGCCAAAAATACAGACTGCAAACAAAATACATGACATACTTGATTATTTTAAACTTTAGCAGAGTTTTAAAGAAGGAGGATGAGGTAGTTAAGACCACAGAGCATGGAGCTGGTGAGAAGCAGAGTCAGACATAGCTGTGCCCTGTGATCCTGTGTACATTACTCATTGGCGCCGAGGTGTTGTGCCCTCATTTTGCAGCTCTAAAACTCAGTTACCTCATCTATTAAGGTGGAGAGTCATACCTCACAGAGTAGTTGTTGAGAAGACAGAAAAAGGATTAAAATACTTGGCAAATTCAGCACACACACAGGTGCTATAGTAGCTTTGCCCTTGGATGCAGTTTCCAGGCTCTTTAAAAAACGTGAGATCCATAAAGAAGGCTGAGCACTGAAAAATTGATGTTTTTGAATTTTGATGCTGGAGAAGACTCTTGAGAGTCCCTTGAACTGCAAGGAGATCAAACCAATCAATCCTAAAGGAAATCAACCTTAAAAATTCATTGCATGGGTTGATGCTGAAGCTCTAATACTTGGGCACCTGATGCAAAGATCCAACGCACTGGAAAATACGGTGATGCTGGGAAAGATTGAGGGTAGGAGGAGAAGGGGGCAACAAGAGGATAAGATGATTGGATGGCACCACCAGCCCAATGGACATGGGTCTGAGCAAATTCTGGGAGGTAGTGAAGGACAGAGAAGCCTGGTGTGCTGCAGTCCATGGGACTACAAAGAGTTGGACATGACTTAGGAACTGAATAACAGCAAAGAAAATGAAGTGTGGCCTGTGAACTTTCCATACCAGCAGTCAGGAGAGGGTTGAAAGTAATAAGAAATATAATCTGATAGGAAAATTTGACTGCATTGTACTGAAATCACATAGTTTAAGGACAAGTAGACTTTGTCTTCTCATTTTTTCCTGATGATATCTTTTTATTAGCAAATAGCAGAAAATTATTTTTAGTGATGCCATTGGAAATAAAGTTTGAAATCTATGATCTCTCCCCATGAAGAATGTGTACTTCCTGAGGTTGGATATTTCTTCCATATCTCCAAAGTATCAATATACATATAGCAAGCGCTCAAATACTATTTATTGAAGTGTCACTAAGTTACATGCTTTGAAAAATAATAATTAAAATTAGACTGCAACTAAAAAGCAGCAAAGACCCAGGAATGCTAGAATTTTGCATAGCAAGTCTCACTAGGAAAATAAAAGCTTTACTTCCATTTTGAAAATTGCCCTGGCTTCAATTTGTTTTAGCAGTGGGACCAAAACAACTCATTACTGTGATAAGTGTCAGAGATTCATGCAAAACTGTACTGCATATGATGTAAAATACTTTTTAAAAAAAATATAAAGGCATTATTAAACATGTCCCCCAGAAGTTAGAATCATAGTAAAATACTCTGTGCAGAAAAGTGGATTTCAAATGAGTGTACCCCAAACTTCTTTGTTACTTTTAATGTAATATTTCTCCCAATGTCTCATAACCGCTCTTACAGTGATTACTCTAAATTCACTGAGCAGCAACAGTGAATGTTACCCCTGGCATTAAGTTCAATGGAATCTTTACCCAGAGGACCTATTTTTTTTAATGACATACCAAATGCTTATTAATGACAATATTAATAATCTAAACGATTAGTGAATTTTCTTTTCAGAAGCAAGTTTAAAAGTAGGTCTGAAAAAATCATACTGTGAGGACATAATAACCTTTATTCATTAGAGGGACATTGAATGTCCATTCCATTTATTTTGGAAAGAAAGCAGCTAAACAAAGGAGGGTCTGTGAGTGAAGACCACTCTGGGGACAAGCAGGAACTTGAACTGATAGTAATAATGGTTCCTTCTCTCTGCATATCTAGGTGTTTTTTCAAGCATTTTTCCTGCCTCCACGCTGGAGCTTTTTGAAAAGCCACTGGAAATGTCATGAAAGTCAAGTGCGGGAACTGACACTTTTCTATTCTCCACTTTTCAGTGCAGGTATTTCAGAAGCCATCAAAACCCAGCTTTTAAGAACTATGAAAGAAACTATCAACTTTCCAACCACCAGTGCTACAGAGGGGAACACTAGGGGTGGTTTCAGTAAAAGCAGTCGCATGTGGAAAGAAATGGCACTTACGCTATTTAACTCCAGAAGAAATTTACAACGTATGTGGCAAAAATGTCTCACGAGTACATGCATGAATGTGCATATGTGTGTGTGCATATGTGTAGATACATGCTGCAGCTGCTAAGTCGCTCCAGTTGTGTCCGACTCTGTGCAACCCCATAGACGGCAGCTCACCAGGCTCCCCTGTCCCTGGGATTCTCCAGGCAAGAATACTGGGATGGGTTGCCATTTCCTTCTCCGTGTAGATACATAGATATGTTCAATCTCATTTGAATAGTGGAAATCCTTCTAACTATGCAGATCAGTCAGTCTGCTAAGCGGTATGGAAACTCGGTGAGAATATTACACCTTCTTCCCTGGAAATCAGACCCCAAAGAGATGTTTGTTCTAGTTTAGGAAGCAAATACCAGCAACTATGTTTCAGTCTCTGTTAATTTCCTGGCTCTAAATTGTTGCCTAATACCTCTACCTGCTGCTGAACTTGACCTGAGTCCAGCCTACTCTCCTTAACTAGATGATCTGTCTGTTTTATAAGCAGCTTTTGCCTTGCCTTGTCTTATTCATGTGTGGCCTGATTTCTTGCCTCTTTGGTTTGCTTTTCCTTAGGCTTTGTCCCTGTGCATTTGGGCTCTGGCATTTTTATTGTAACAGAGGACAATTTTGTATCTCTTTATGCCTTGATTACATTTGTCAGCAAACAATAGATTCTTTGAATGATCTAGGTCATACTCATTAAGGTGAACAGGCTGTAAGATTGAACTATCCTGTGGAAATATATATATATTTATATATGTTTTATATAACATATGCTGCTGCTGCTGCTAAGTCACTTCAGTCATGTGCGACTCTGTGCGACCCCATAGACGGCAGCCCACCAGGCTCCCCTGTCCCTGGGATTCTCCAGGCAAGAACATATAATAAAATATATATTTATGTTTTTATAATTCCATGTAATATATACTTATAGTTTCTATATAAGAAAATATTAAAGACAGAACAAGACTAGATATCATATATTGAAGTTATACTATGTACAAAGTACTTTATATGCTTTATTCCTTTCATCTTACAGAACCACATCAGTTAACTCTTTATTTTCATATTATTTACAAGACACCAAGGGTCACACAGAGTTTATAGCTAGTTAGTAATAGGGAAGAAATTCCAACTCGTTTCCTTTTTACCTAGAGGTATTCTCTATAAAACTTATAGGTCTGGAAAATGGCTATATACTGTGATATTTCAGTGGAAGACAACCCTTGTCAATATAGGTAAAACAGAAGGTGAAAACCTCCATTTTTCAGGCCAAAAGTAGTCTTTTGTGAACATGGTTAGAAAAATTACTCTTCATAGTTAACTGTATGTTTTATTTCCTAATGATCAGTCTAAGATCAACAGTCTGTGAAATCCATAAGTCTTAAAGGAAGAGATTTCAGCTTTTTCTCTTGCTTCTGTATCATCTACACTCTGGTGTGTAGATAAACTCCACTTGATAAACTCCATTTGCCCTTGAAGGCAATTCCTCTTGATCTCCTTCATCTTTATATCCGACTCCTAAGACACACACACTCACACACACACACACAAAACAGCACAATTAGGTCCTCCATACTGTGGTCCTTTTGCATTGATTCCCTATTTCTATCATACTCATTGCATGTAATTCCCCCTATTACTTGGTGACCTTGAGAGCAAGTATATTCTTTCCATGTCCCCATCTCCAGTGCCTATGATATAGCAGTAACCAGGCATAATGAATGAACGTAAGCATTGAAGTAAAGCAACACATCAGCTAATTGTCAAGCTCAATGAAGTGATAGAAACCCTTCAGATGGGATGAATTAACTTTCCCCTAAGTTCTAAACTTTAAAGCATGATTTCTACTTCTTCATCTCCAACTTCAGAAGGATTCCCAGATTAAAATTTGTAACACCAATATAATTTTAACAGCTCCTAGACTGTAGCCCGCCAGGTTCCTGTGTCCATGGAATTTTGCAGGCAAGAATACTGGAGTGGGTAGCCATTCCCTTCTCCATGGGATCTTCCTGACCCAGGGGTCAAACCCAGGTCTCGCACTGGAGACAGATTCTTTACCACCTGAATCACCAGAGAAGCCCTCTTGAACTACTTCATTGAGATGTAATTCATAGACCATACCATTTCCTGCTGCTGCTGCTGCTAAGTCGCTTCAGTCATGTCTGACTCTGTGCGACCCCATAGACAGCAGCCCAGCAGGCTCCCCTGTCCCTGGGATTCTCCAGGCAAGAACACTGGAGTGGGTTGCCATTTCCTTCTCCAATGCATGAAAGTGAAAAGTGAAAGTGAAGTCACTCAGTTGTATCTGACTCTTAGCAACCCCATGGACTGTGGCCCACCAGGCTCCTCCATCCATGGGGTTTTCCAGGCAAGAGTACTGGAGTGGGGTGCCATTGCCTTCTCTGATACCATTTCCTAGTTTATACTAAAAACAGTTCATTGTTTTTAATATATTGACCATTGTGCACCCATGAACACAGTCCAATTTTAGCACACTTTCATCACCAAAAAAACCAACAGTTACTATCCATCCCCTCCCCCTGGCCCTAGACAATCATAAATATACCCCCTGTATATATAAATTTGACAGTTCTGGGAATCAACAATAAATGTAATCATATGATATGTGGTCTTTTGTGACTGGCTTTTTTCACTGAGCATAATGTTTTCAAGGTTCATGCATCAGTTATTCATTCCTTTTATTGGCTGAGTAATATTCCATTGTATGGATGTACCACTTAATTGTTTCATCTTTTTGCTGCTGTGAATAATGCTGCTGTAAACGTCTGTGTGCACACTTTTGTGTGGATGTGTATTTTCGTTTCTCTTGGATGTACACCATAGAGTGGAACTGATTTGTCATATGGTGACTCTGTGTTTAACCCATTTGTGCATATGTATGCTCAGTTGCTTCAGTTCAGTTCAGTCGCTCAGTCGTGTCCGACTCTTCACGACCCCATGAATCGCAGCACGCAAGGCCTACCTATACATCACCACCTCCCAGAGTTCACTCAGACTCACCTTCATCGACTCAGTGATGCCATCCAGCCATCTCATCCTCTGTCGTCCCCTTCACCTCCTGCCCCAATCCTTCCCAGCATCAGAGTCTTTTCCAATGAGTCAACTCTTCGCATGAGGTGGCCAAAGTACTGTCGCTTCAGTTTTAGCATTATTCCTTCCAAAGAAATTCCAGGGCTGTTCTCCTCTAGAATGGACTGGTTGGATCTCCTTGCAGTCCAAGGGACTCTCAAGAGTTTTCTCCAACACCACAGTTCAAAAGCATCAGTTCTTCGGTACTCAGGCTTCTTCACAGTCCAACTCTCACATCCATATATGACCACAAGAAAAACCATAGCCTTGACTAGACAGACCTTAGTCGGCAAAGTAATGTCTCTGCTTTTGAATATACTATCTAGGTTGGTCATAACTTTTCTTCCAAGGAGTAAGCGTCTTTTAATTTCATGGCTGCAGTCACCATCTGCAGTGATTTTGGAGCCCCCCAAAATAAAGTCTGACACTGTTTCCACTGTTTCCCCATCTATTTCCCATGAAGTGATGGGACCGGATGCCATGATCTTAGTTTTCTGAATGTTGAGCTTTAAACCAACTTTTTCGCTTTTCTCTTTCACTTTCATCAGGAGGCTCTTTAGTTCTTCTTTACTTTCTGCCATAAGGGTGGTATCATCTGCATATCTGAGGTTATTGATATTTCTCCTGGCAATCTGATTAAAAATAAAGTCAGCCACTGTTTCCACTGTTTCCCCATCTATTTCCCATGAAGTGATGGGACCAGATGCCATGATCTCCGTTTTCTGAATATTGAACTTTAAGCCAACTTTTTCACTCTCCACTTTCACTTTCATCAAGAGGCTTTTTAGCTCGTCTTCACTTTCTGCCATAAGGGTGGTGTCATCTGCATATTTGAGGGTATTGATATTTCTCCTGCAATCTTGATTCCAGCTTGTGCTTCTTCCAGCCCAGCGTTTCTCATGATGTACTCTGCATAGAAGTTAAATAAGCAGGGTGACAGTATACAGCCTTGACGACTCCTTTTCTTATTTGGAATCACTCTATTGTTCCATGTTCAGTTCTAACTGTTGCTTCCTGACCTGCATACAGATTTCTCAAGAGGCAGGTTAGGTAGTCTGGTATTCCCATCTCTTTCAGAATGTTCCACACTTTAATGTGATCCACACAGCCAAAGGCTTTGGCATAGTCAATAAAGCAGAAATAGATGTCTTTCTGGAACTCTCTTGCTTTTTCCATGATGCAACGAATATTGGGAATTTGATCTCTGGTTCCTCTGCCTTTTCTAAAACCAGCTTAAACATCAGGGAGTTCACGGTTGACATATTGCTGAAGCCTGGCTTGGAAAATTTTGAGCATTACTTTACTAGCGTGTGAGATGAGTGCAATTGTGTGGTAGTTTGAGCATTCTTTGGTATTGCTTTTCTTTGGAATTGGAATGAAAACTGACCTTTATAGTGGTTGCTGTTATACATTGATGGTATAACATGTCCCCTTCAGGACATGAGCTTTTACTCCCTCAACTGACTGCTCACAAAGTGATCCTTCATCGGTAATTTCCAGAGAAATTAATAGTTCATTTTGAGGTAAAGAGAATAGTCCCCGTTTCACATTTTAGGGCACCTCTAAATGTAACCAGTGAAATTGATTATCTGATACACACATAGATATGTCTGATTTCTATACTGGTTACACACATTACAGTATATTAATACAGTTTTTACTTTAAACAAGCAATTTTTTATATTTAATTTTTAGAAATTCAATCAAGTATTTACCGTTTCTGCTACTGTTCATTTATTTTTCTTTTTAATTTTTTATTGGAGTATAATTGTTGACAATTCTGTGATGGTTTCTGTCATACATCAGCATGAATTAGCTACAGGTATACATATGTCCTCTCCCTCTTCAACCTCTCTCCCATCTCCCACCCCATCCCACCCCTCTAGGTTGTCACAGAGCACTGGACTGAGATCCCTGTGTCTATTTGGTGTGTCCTTTTCATTGTGTTGAAGAACTTTCAATAATATTTCTTTCAATGCAGACTTACTGACAATCCATTTTGTTCAACATTTTTGGAGGAAAAAGTGTTTATTTTTAGCTTCATTTTATTGTAACTTTATTAAATTTAATTAACATGAAATAAACTGCACGTTTAAGTTGCATGATTTGACCAATTTTGACATTTATATAGAGACATGAAACCATCATCACAATCAATATAGTGAACGCATGTATCACCTCACCTAAAGTTTCCTTGTGCTTTTTTCAATTCCTGTGTGGTTCTCAAATAATCTCTTAATTATTTATTACTACATTTTAGCTTGTATTTTCTAGAATTTTACATAGATAGAACTATATTGGGCTTCCGTTAGTCAGGATCCAGCTATGAAAACATAAACCACTCTGAGAGTTTTTAACAGAGTAAATTTAATGCAAGAAATGATCACACAGGTGATGGAAAAGACTAAGAAACCAATCAGGAATAGGTAGTTAGAGGAAAAACAAAAAGGCATAAGTTTATACAAACCAGTTTAGAGTTGAAAAGAGCTATTATAGATCATATCCTTTCCAAGGACACTTACTAACATGGACTTAGGGAAACCTTTGCTCCTCCTATGAATCTACATAAACACAGTCATTCCCCACATCCATACACAAATTCATTCATTCAGTCACATAAACAAACATAGACGTTAAGGCCCGGGATAATAGCTGAAGACATAAAGATTTCATCTCTTTTTAGCTTTTCCTATGTAAAGGACAGAAATGAGGGCTTCCCTGGTGGCTCAGAGGTTAAAGCAGGAATACCTGGGTTCAGTCCCTGGGCCAGGAAGATCCCCTGGAGAAGGAAATGGCAACCTGCTCCAGTATTATTGCCTGGAGAATCCCCTGGGTGGAGGAGCCTGGTGGGCTACAGTCCATGGGGTCCCAAAGAGTCGGACATGACTGAGCAACTTCACTTTAGAACTATATACATGGGTCCTATTGTTTGCTTGGTTTATTTTACTCAGTATGATTTTTAGATTTATTTATACTGTTATCCTTTATATTGATAACTGGCATTTCATTATATAGATATTCCACAGTTTGTAACTCTTTCAGCTGTTAATGATTGAGTTGTTTCAGTTTTGAGTACACAAAATCTGTGTTTGTGTGTGTGTATGTGAGGTGTGTGTGAGTGTGCATATGTATATTTAGAGTTCTAAGTTGACAGGTTTCCTAGAGTACTTTTAAAAGATGACAAGCCAGTTCTGGCTTTTATCATGATAAGAATTCAGTCTTTCTTATTTTATTCTCTTGAATTTAATGAAATTCAAATACCTTAGTACCTGGATATGCATTTTAGATTTTATCAGAGACTCGTGAGAACTGTGTAGATACCTGAAAATCTTCCTTTGGGTAAATCCCTTTTTGATTTTCTACTGCACAAGTCTAGATATCCCAGTCTCTATGAATTCTAGGTTGTCTTCTAAGCTCAGTGAACCTACTGTAGCTTATATGGAGCCACCTCTTGCGTTTAGGGCCTGTGGGTAAAAAGCTGGACGATCTTAGACCATCTTAAGGAAAGATGAAGAGATGTCTTTTGTTGCATTTCTCTCGGGGGTTAACAGCCCTGAATGCCTGTTATCCAATATCTTGAAAACATTAAATGTACATCCTTCTGATTACTAATGTGGTTAAATATATAGTTTGCCTTCCAGCAATGTGGGTTAGGGATGCCATCCCCCAAGAAGTCTAAAATTTGAGTATAATTTTATAGTGACTCCATGTCCACAGTTCTATATCCATGACTCAGCTGACCTTAGACCATGTAGTATTTACTTTTTGAAAAAAATATGCATAAAAATTGGCCCACATAGTTCAAACCCATATTGTTCAATGGTCAATTGTATTTTCATATACAGAATTCCACATAAATATTTGATAAGATGGGCAATACAGTGTACAGCATGGTAATATAATACTGTGTCTTATTTTTGAAGTTGCTAAGAGATTAGATCTTAAACATTCTAATTAAAAAGCATTTCTTTGGTTGTTCTATTTTGTATAACAACTATTTTTTCTCTTTTTATTTTGTCACTAACTTTATTTGAGGCTCTTCTTAATATTTGGATAAAAACCTTTTATTTTTTACATGTGTAACAGATACTTCTCATACTTTGAGTGTCTTTAGTTTTTTTCAAAAACAAATGTTATTTTTAATTCTCTTGACTGTATCTTCAAAATATATTTAGTAACTGACCACTTCTCACCATTGTCATTGCTAGGACCTGGTACAAGTCATCTGTATAATTTCGGTACTACTCTGTTTTCCTGGCTACCACATTTGAACCTATAGAAAGCCCATCTCTTTTGATTTTCTGGGGTCTGTTTTGGTTGTTTCTTGCTAAATTTCAAGTATTTCCATTTTGCTCTTAAAATTTCCCCTGTTTGGATAATAATTCACATGGTCATTCTACCAATGGTTGATTCTCTAGCGAGCAGCCAGAATCATATTCTAATAGTTGCTTGTATGTAAAATTAAAACTCACTTTTAGACATTGAGCTTAGATTGTATAACTTTGCTGTACTGTGTTATTAACTTTGATCATTTGTTGATCCTTTGAGGTTTTCTACACAGGCAATCAGAACATTTGTAAGCAATGGAAACTAAACACCTCTAATCTCAGTCCCTACCATCTTTATCTTCATCTTGTACCAAATAAAATCCTATTTAATAAAATTGGTTCTGGAGTGAAACTGGATAGACTAAACCTTCAGTGAAATTAAAGCATTCAGTTACAGTATAAGTCCTCTTGAAGGTCTTCCTAGGTGAGCGCAGTATATGGTTGGAGGGAAATCTTGGATAAGTGTGTGATTGTCGGTGATATGGCAAAGAGAGTGCTCCAGGAGTAGTAAATGGTTGCTACATTTGATTTTAGGACTGATGGGCCCGATTCCTCAAGGATTAGGTCCATTGAGTCAGGTTTATAACTGGGTGGCCAGAGCCAAATTTTTGCTGACAGCTGAGTAACTGAGCTGTCACCAGGCCTCCACTGCTGTCTCTGTCCCCACATAGACTGCAGGCTCTTCTTCCTTATGAAGGATATCACAGTCTGCTCTGTTGATGTTACCTTGATGGGACACCACACTTTTAGAATACACACTCCATGGAGTGTATAAAAGAATTTATAATTACCTCTGTTCCTATATCAAGTTATTATTATTTGTTTCATATTTGTGAGTGTTTCACTTGCTGAAATGTAACTCTCTGAAGGATACATATTCATGCTTATGCTTTTTCTTTACCCTAAATGCATTTCTCAACACTAAATCATTCTATTTTGCTTAAACTAACTTTGTAACCTTCTTGCAGGAAGTTTTTTTTTTTTCCTTCTGGAATAAAATTATGCTATTTTTTGCTTATTATTTTTTTTTAATAATTCAGGTCTTCCCTAGAATATGTTTTAACTGCTAGTTAATCACATGCAAGGAAAATGTTAAATGAACAAGTGATTGATGTAGTTTGTGTATATTGAGTCTGAATTATGTGAACTTTGAAAACCCACTTTCTAATTCATTATTATAATATGTTGATTAAAGTTAATGCATTTCTTAGTTGATTACAAGGATACTGACAACAATGTAACTTTCAATTAGATACAAAATTCTAAATGTTGGACAGTGATCTTAGCCACACACTCTACTTTCATTTATTCTATTTTTGTAGGTACCTTTTTATCTATCTACCTTGAATTTTTATGATACAGAGGACAGAAACCCACTGAAACGATACTAAGTAAATAGAGAAATCCTTACCTTGTCCTTTGGTTTAGCTGTTAACATTGAAGGAGAGAAGAGACAAACAGGCAGTTCTGGGGTGTCTTGGGCAGTGATGTTCAACAGCACTAAGCCCTTTCTCAATCTCTCTCCGTGCCTCTGTCTCCCCCTCTCCTCTGTCTCCTGTTAATCCTTTTCTCTGCTTAGCTTTTTCTCATTTGCTAAATACATTTTTTCATCACATGGCTGTTAACATTGTTAAATTAAGGTTCTCTTAAAATTGACATCCAAAATAGAAAGCCAAGAAAAGGGACACAAATGACGTAACTTGGATTAAACTTTTGAACTCTTTAGTTAAGTGGCTAACATTTTGTTACCACATTCTTATCAGACTTACATAATTGGAATAGAAAATAAATAGTCCTCCAAGCTAGTTCAAGTGCTGCTCAGACCTAGAGAACATGTACTTGCTACCTATAAATTTCCCTGTTTTCATCACACACATATGTGGATTTTTGCATATTAAAATATCATGAAAAATTTGGGCTTGGATATTCAAAACATATATGTATAATATATGTATAGTATATACACACATATATACTATATACACACATATACACATATGTGTATATATGTATGCTATACTCTTCTTTTGTGTATATATATCTGCCAAAGTGGATACAGTGCTAGGTTGTCGATATGCCTAGTGATGGAAGTAAAACCCAAAATACTGCAAATAACAGTCCTGGAATGTTAAGTTCACGAATCAGGGAAAACTGGACATGATCAAGATGAGATGGTAAGAATAAACATCGACATCCTAAGAATCAGTAAACTAAAATGGATGAGAATGGAACAATTTAATTTAGATGACCATTATATCTACTAACTGGGGCAAGAATCCCATAAAAGAAATGAAGTAGCCCTCATAATCAACCAGAGTCCAAAATACAGCACTTGGGTGCAGCCTCAAAAATGACAGCCCGATTTTGGTTCATTTCCAAGGAAAGTCATTCAGCATCACAGTAATCCTAGTCTATGCCCCTACCACGGATGCCACAGAAGCTGAAGTTGATCAGTTCCGTGAAGATCTAGATCTCCTAGAACTAACACCTAAAAAAGATGTTTTATTCATCATCAGGAATTGGAATGAGAAGTAGAAAGTCAAAATATACCTGGAGTAGCAGGCAAGTTTGGCCTTGGAGAACAAAATGAAGCAGGGCAAAGACTGACTGAATTCTGCCAAGAGTGTGTACCAGTCATAGCAAATACTCTTTTTCAGCAACGCAAGAGACAGCTTTACTCATGGACATCACCAAATGGTAAATATCAAAATTAAATTGATCACATTCTTTGCAGCCGAAGGTGGAGAATCTGTATACAGTCATCAAAAACAAGACCTGGGGCGCAGATCATCAGCTTCTTATAGCAAAATTCAGGCTTAAACTTAAGAAAACCAAGAAAAGCATTAGGCCAGTGAGGTATGACTTAAATCGAATCCCATATGAATTTGCAATAGAAAACAAATAGATTCAAAGGACTAGATTTAGATAACAATGTGCCTGAAGAACTATGGACAGAAGTCCATAGTCTTGTACAGGAAGCAGCAAAAAAAAGCATCCCAGAGATAAAAGCAAGAAGGCAAAGTGGTTATCTGAGGAGGCTTTTCAAATAGCAGAAGAGCAGAGAGAAGAGAGAAAAAAGGGAGAGAGGGAAAGGCACATCCAATTATATGCAGAGTTTCAAAGAATAGCTAGAAAGGACAAGAAGGCCTTCTTCAATGAATGGTGTTTAATAATAGAAGCAAACAACAAAGACTAGAGATCTCTTCAGGAAAATTGGAAACATCAAGGGAGTATTCTGCTATAAAATGGGCACAATAAAGGATAAAAATGATAGAGACCTGTAGATGCTGAAGAGATCAAAAAGAGATGAAGAGAATACACGGAAGAACTGTGTTAAAAAGATCTTAGTGAACTGGATTACTATGATAGTGTGGTTAGTCATCCAGAGCCAGACATTCTGGAGTGCGAAGTCAAGTGGTCCTTGAGACACACTGCTGTTAATAAAGCTAGTGGATGCAACGAAATTCCAGCAGAATTATTCAAATCCCTGAAGGAGGATGCCATCAAGGTTTTGCATTCATTATGTCAGCAAATCTGGAAGACCCAGCAGTGACCACAGGACTGAAAAAGTTCAATTTTAATCCTAAAAACCAAGAAGGGTAGTACCAAAGAATGTGCTAACCATTGGATAGTTGCACTCATCTCCCATGCTAGTAAAGTCATACTTAAAATCTTGCATGGTAGGCTTCAGTATTATGAGAACCAAGGACTTCCAGATACCCAAGCTGGATTTAGAAAAGGAAGAGGAACTAGTGATCAAATCACCAACATTCACTTGATTGTAGAGAACAAGAGAATTTCAGAAAAACAACAACAACAACAACAACATTGATCCCTGTTCCATTGACTACACTAAAGCTTCGACTCTGTACATCATGACAAACGTTGGAAAGCTCTTAGAGAGATGCAAATATCAGACCATCTTACATGTCTCCTGAGAATCCTGTGCAGGTCAGGAAGCAACAACTAGAACCCTGTACAGAACAACTGATTGGTTCAAGATCAAGAAAGGAGTATGACAGTGCTGTCAGCTATCACTGTTTAATCTTTACGCTGAGCACATCATGAGAAATGCCAGGCTGGATGAGTTATAAGCCAGAATCAAGATAGCTGACAGAAACATCAACAGCCTCAGATATGCAAATGATACCACCTTAATGACAGAAAGTGAAGCAGAACAAAAGAGCCTCTTGATGAGGGTGAAGGAGGAAAGTGAAAGAGCTGGCTTAAGACTAAATATTAGAAAAACTAAGATCATGGCATCCAGCCCCATTACTGCATGGCAAATAGAAGGGGAAAAGGTGGAAACAGTGACAGATTTCCTTTCTTGGGCCCCCAAATTACTGCAGATGGTGACTGTAGCCATGAAATCAGGAGACAGTTGCTTCTTGCCAGGAAAGTGATGACAAACCTAGACAGTATGTTGAAAAGCAGAGACATTACTCTGATGACAAAGGTCCATATAATCAAGGCTATGATCTTCCCAGTGGTCATGTTTGGTTGTGAGAGGTGGACTGTACAGAAGACAGAATGCCAAAGAATTGATATCTTCAAGGTGGTGCTGCAGAAGACTCCTGAAAGCCCCCTGGACAGCAAGATAAAACCAGTCAATCTTAAGGGATATCAACCCTGAATGTTCCCTGAAAGGACTGGTGCTGAAGCTGAAGCTCCAGTATTTTGGTTATCTGATGCAAACAGACAACTCATAGGAAAAGTCCCTGGTGCTGGGAAAGATTGAAAGCAGAAGGAGAAGAGGGCATCAGAGGATGAGATGGCTGGATGGCATCACTGATGCAGTGAACATTAACTTGGGCAAACTCCTGGAGATAGTGAAGAACAGGGAAGCCTGGGGTGCTGCAATCCACAGGGTTGCAAAGAGTCAGACACAACTGGGAGACTGAGCAACAACAATTATCTATCTATCTATCTATGTATCCATCCATCCATATTGTTGACTTTCCACCCCTCACCACATACTTCAGCCTTATGTTGAAACTGAGTTATAAACCTCCTTGATATTTATTGCCAGCACTTTGTTTATAAAAGAGAAAATATATACCTTCTTATTGAGAAATCTTACCATATTTGAGGAGAAATGAAGTAAGAACATTTATTTTTAGATCTACAATAAATCACGAACTCTGGATTTTGTTTATAATTTGGTTTGAATTATTTAACTTTTCTCATGTAAGTGAAATGTTTCTTTGGGTAACCCAAAGCAAAATCTAATTTTATGGTCCAGTTCACTTAATTCAAAACAGCAAATATTTTTAACCACCTACTTGTTGAACATATAGTACAGATTGTATATAGATGTATAAAAGAGTTCATTGTTTCTAATTTTCCAAATGAATGAAATTGCCCTTAAAAGAACTGCTACAAAATTTACTACAGTTTACCACAAAAAGGAGTTTGGTGTGAAAAGCAAGCTTGTATCATGCCTGGCTTACTTTGTTCTGTAGACACATCTTCAGCTTCCTTCTTCAAAATAAACACTAAAGAGCATAAATAATGACTGGAAGTTAAACAACAAGGTCAAAATTTTGTTGATATTCTTGGTAAATAGTATTTCTTCTTACTTATAACCCATGGCCATAGGCTTTTAAATTTTGTATAGTATTTAGCCTAAATGATATTAACATTATCACCATTGTGTATAGAATAAACATGCACAGCTTTTTTTTTTAATGTTTACTACCTATTCAAATTTTAACACCCATGTGATCAACATTAAGAACTCAAGAAAGAGATTATGGAGGGAGTAAATATAATTACATTTATAAAACTCTTGAGAAAAGGAAAGTGCAGGATAATCAACAAGTTGAGACAAGGGCTAGAAATAAATAACCATAATCTGACAAAATGGAAAACTCAGTCATCAAGAAGGAACTATTGCTGATGGAGTAGTTACAGGAACATCTAATCTTTTTCTCACCACAATGCTATGTAATTATAATCGTATCACTGAATAAAAACTGATGAGTCAAATTGTTGAGTTATTTTCCATACTTAACACAGATAACAAATTATTAAAGAAAGGAAAACAAACAAACAACTAATTTGATTTTAAAGTCTGTATTTTCTCCTCTCAATCATGCCACCTGCTTCAAGTATGAAAGTTAAGGAAACTACAATATAAGAATGCTGTCACAAACTCACTCAGTTAGACTTTGTATGGTTTGAGAGAGGCAAACAGTGTGTGTGGGTCATGTCCTGTGATGCTCTAGTCATAGTATGAGATGAATAATTAAAATAATATGTTTAATTTCTTTTAAAACAATAGGATTAAAAGAATAATTGAAATAATGTTCTTTTAAAAGAGATAGAATTCAATTGATGAAATTAATGAATAAAATAAAAGATGTCTTGATATTTCAAATTTCAGTTTTAGAATAAAGCTTTTATTATTATAAGAAAGAACTTTCACTTAATTTCTTGTTATTTAACACTTGGTTTCTTCAGTATTCTCTTCTAGGTACAGATGAAGGAAAATGACAAAAGTGGGAGGAAAAAGGGTTGTTTAGGGAAATGTTGGGAGTAAATATGCTTGTTCCTCATTTTTGGTTTCCTTCAAGAGTATGGCATATGCCAATGACAGTGACTTCAATATTAAAATGTTTATTTCTTCACCATTAAATAGAATACTTCTCACCAATAAAAAGAGATAATCATCCTGATTCATGCACAGCATTGATGCATCTCAAAAATGTTCTGCTAAACAAAAGAAATCAGAGGTAGTCCAGAGGCTATTTTTTGTCCTTATAGAAACCAAAGACATTTGCTTCAAAGTTCATTTTTGTTAATTAAAAACTTTCAAGAACTTTAAAGATCATATATTACTGCATTTTTTATGTAAATATTTATTGAGGTACTGTGTTTTGTGTTGGGAACTGGTTTGCATAATGGAAAGTTCCTTGATAGCAAGGGGCTCATAGTCTATTTACAGGGAAAGCTAGACAGGTAAAGCTAGAAATTTCAATGGAATAAAAAGAGAAGACAGTTTAAGACCTTAATAAATGTTGTAATTTTTATAGTTAAAGATACAATACAGTCTACCTCCATACCCATGGGTTCTGCATCTGAGGATGTGGATTTAACCAATCATGGACTAAAAATATTTGGAGGAAAAATGAATTCCAGAAAGTTCTAAAGAACTAATCTTGAATTTGCTTTCTACTGGCAACTATTGACATTTGCATTATATTTACAACAGTTTATATAGTGTTTCCATGTATTATATGTTATAAATATCTATAATAACTAATCAAGAGCTGGAGAATCTCTATACAGTCAGCAAAAACAAGATCAGGAGCTAACTGTAACTCAGATCATAAACTCTTTTTTGCCAAGTTCAGACTTAAAGAAAGTAGGGGAAACCACTAGACCATTTAGGTATGACCTAAATCAAATTCCTTACGATTATAGAGTGAGAGTGAGAGATAGATTCAAGGGATTATATCTGATAAAGTGCCTGAAGAACTATGGACAGAGGTTTGTGATATTGTATAGGAGGCAGGGATCAAGACCATCTCCAAGAAAAAGAAATGTGAAAAGCCCAAATGGCTGTCTGAGACCTTACAAATAGTTGTGAAAAGAGGATAAATGAAAAGCAAAGGAGAAAAGGAAAGATATATCCATTTGAATGCAGAGTTCCAAAGAATAGCAAAGAGAGATAAGAAAGTCTTCTTCAGTGATCAGTGCAAAGAAATAGAGGAAAACAATAGAATGAGAAAGACTAGATATCTCTTCAAGAAAATTAGAGATACCAAGGGAACATTTCATGTAAAGATGGGACTATAAAGGACAGAAATGGTGTGGACCTAACAGAAGCAGAAGATATTAAGAAGAGGTGGCAAGAATGCACAGAAGAACTGTACGAAAAAGAGCTTCATGACCCAGATAATCAAAATGATGTGATCACTCACCTACAGCAGATATCCTGGAATGCTAAGACAAGTGGGCCTTAGGAAGCATTACTATGAATAAAGCTAGTGGAGGTGATGAAATTCCAGTTGAGCTATTTCAAATTCTAAAAGATGACTGTGAAAGTGCTAAACTCAATATACCAGCAAATGTAGAAAACTCAGCAGTGACCACAGGACTGGAAAAGGTAAGTTTTCATTCCAATTCCAAAGAAAAGCAGTGCCAAAGAATGCTCAAACTACCACACAATTATACTCATCTCACCTGCTAGTAAAGTGGTGCTCAGAATTCTCCAAGTCAAGCTTCAACAGTACATGAATTGTGAAATTCCAGATGTTCTCGCTGGATTTAGAAAAGTCAGAGGAATCAGAGATCAAGTTGCCAACATCTGTTGGATCATTGAAAAGCAAGAGTGTTCCAGAATAAAACATCTATTTCTGCTTTATTGACTATGCCAACACCTTTGACTGTGTGGATCCCAACAAACTATGGAAAATTCTTCAAGAGATGAGAATACCAGGCCACCTGACTTGCCTCCTGAGAAATCTGTATGCAGGTCAAAAAGCAACAGTTAGAAATGGACATGGAACAGCAGACTGGTTCCAAATAGGAAAAGGAGTCATCAAGGTTGTATATTGTCACCCTGCCTATTTAACTTATATGCAGAGTACATCATGAGAAATGCTAGGCTGGAAGAAGCACAAGTTGGAATCAAGATTGTTGGGAGAAATATCAATCACCTCAGATACACAGATGACACCACTCTTATAGGAGAAAGTGTGGAAGAACCAAAGAGCCTCTTGATTAAAGTGACAGAGGAGAGTGAAAAAGTTAGCTTAAGACTCAACATTCAGAAAACTATGATCTTGGCATCTGGTCCCATTACTTCATGGGAAATAGATGGGGAAAGAGTGGAAACAGTGGAAACAGTGACAGACTTTATTTCGTGGGCTCCAAAATCACTGTAGATGGTGACTGTAGCCATGAAGTCAAAAGACACTTACTCCTTTGAAGAAAAGTCATGACCAACCTAAACAGCATATTAAAAATCAAAGACTTTATTTTGCCAACTAAAGTCCATCTAGTGAAAGCTAAGAATTTTTCAGCAGTCATGTGCAGATGTAAGAGTTGTATTATAAAGAAAGCTGAGTGCCAAAGAATTGATGCTTTTGAACTGTGTGGTCTTGGAAAATTCTTGAGAGTCCCTTGGACTGCTAGGAGTTCCAACCAGTCCATCCTAAAGGAAATCAGTCCTGAATATTCATTGGAAAGACTGATGCTGAAGCTGAAACTGAAACTTCATAACTTTGGCCACCTGATGGGAAGAGCTAACTCATTTGAAAAGACTCTGATGCTGGGAAAGACTGACGGCATGAGGAGATGGGGACTACAGAGGATGAGATGGTAGGATGGCTACACCGACTCAGTGGACATGAGTTTGAGTCAACTCCAGGAGCTGGTGATGGAAAGCGAGGTCTGAGGTGCTGCAGTCCATGGGGTTGCAAAGAGTTGGGCATGACTGAGTGACTGAACTGAACTGTAGCAATCTAGAGATGGTTTAAAGTATGTTCATGGATTTTATGTAAATACCACACCATGTTTTACAAGGAACTTAAATACCTATAGATTTTTGTATTTACAGGGGCCCTAGAATCTATCTACTTTGGGTATAAAGAGACTTACTGTGTTTCACTGAAGAAGAATATCTAATACAGACATAAGTGAAGGATGGTGCTTCTGAGTGCAAATGAAAAAGCTAAACACCATGAATTTGAAGGTTGTCAATCAAAATAGCCGGTGCTGCATATAAAAATGTTGAATGAACTTAATTTCCAATAATAAACTATAAAGAAGAAATGCATTATCATCTTAACAATTTTAGACAAAAATAACTTTTTTTTTACAATCTGTTCAATATTAAATGATGAGATCAGTTTTCAGAATTCACGTAGAAAACTTAATACTGCTATGGGAGATACTCTGCTTTTGAATCACTTCCTAGAGTTCATGTAATGATACAATTGTGTCACCACTGTGTGCGTTTCCAATGGCCCTGCTTATGCCAGCTATCTCAAGGACTGCTTTCAATTTTGTACAACCACTATGATCAGCAGAAAATGTCAGAGTGAATCAGTGGGTACCCTTTTTTTTTTTTTTAATAAGGAAACAAGTAACTGATGTGGAAGATCCATCACATTTACTATAGTTCCATACTTGGCCTGTTCCACACTGTAAGTCTTCTTTGGCATTTACACTAATTTTTCTTTTTTAATCTTACATTTGATTCTTACTAAGCAGTATTGTAAAATCAGAACTGTAAGCATACATTATGTGTGCTGTGTGCTAAGTCACTTCAGTCATGTCCTACTCTTTGTGACCCCATGGAATGTAGCCTGCCGGGCTCCTCTCCTTGGGATTCTCCAGGCAAGAATACTGGAGTAGGTTACCATGCCCTTCTCCAGGATACCTTCCTGACCTAGAAATCTCCTGGATTGACAAGAGTGTTCTGTACCACTAGTGCCACTTGGGGAAGCCCCAACATACATTATAGGCACACCAAAATAAGATGAAATATTCCTTTCCTTTATTTCAGATTATACTAAGAAAGGATGATCTTAATAATTTTTAACTGTATTTTCCCAAACTTATCTGTCCCAAAGCCTATCTAATCTGATGTTCTAACTGTCAGCAAATTCTGCTGGCTTCATCTTCAAAATCTATTACAAATATGACTGCAGCTCACCCCATCTCCACCTCTGCTGTGCTTATTCAAGCCATCATTACCTCTCATCTGGGCTGTTTAATGAGGCATTTACTGAGTTTCTCATTTTCTGTCTTTCCCTCCTACAGTCCGTTCTCCACAGAGTAGACACTGTGATTTTTTCAAATTGTAAATCAAAGGCTCTTATTCCTCTGCTTAAAATTATCTAACAGTTTCTTATCTCTTCCAGAAAAAATTCAGAGGTCCTAAGTGACTTGAACCCCTGCTACCTCGCTGGCATCATTTAATTCCACTGTCCCATTTAGTTCCTTCTGACAGCTCTGTGTCACTCTACCTTTTGCTCTATGACCATGCTAAGTTAATGCTATCCAGGCCCTTCCTGTGCCTGCTATGTCTCTTCATGGGAAGCTTTCCAACTGGTATCCAGACAGTGCACTACCTACCCTTACTCAATTCTTTGCTCTAATTTCATTTTCCAGATTATTTCTTTATATATTTTATTTGATCACTACTACTGCAGCCTAAAACACTGCATATTTATTTATTTATTTTTCCATCCTCTTCCTTTAACTATAAGAAGAAGAGGGAAAAAAAAAAAAACACACACAACAAAACCTCTGTGAGAATAAAGATTTCTGTGTGTGTGTGTGTGTGTGTGTGTGTGTGTGTGTGTGTGTCTATAGCTGCTTCTCCAACACCAAGAAGAAAGCCTGGCATATATCAGGCATTCAGTAATCACTTTGTGAATGATTGACTGGATTAAATAATTAAATAGTGTATGGCTGTATTTGTTCAGAACTAAGAGCTATTTATTAGTATATATTAAATATCTATTCAGTTCAGTTCAGTAGCTCAATCTTGTCCGACTCTTTGTGACCTAATGAATCACAGCATGCCAGGCCTTCTTGTCCATCACCAACTCCCGGAGTTCACTCAAACTCATGTCCATAGAGTCAGTGATGCCATCCAGCCATCTCATCCTGTCGCCCCCTTCTCCTCCTGCCCCCAATCCCTCCCAGCATCAGAGTCTTTTCCAATGAATCAACTCTTTGCATGAGGTGGCCGAAGTATTGGAGTTTTAGCTTCAGCATCAGTCTTTCCAATGAACACCTAGGACTGATCTCCTTTAGGATGGACTGGTTGGATCTTTTTGCAGTCCAAGGGACTCTCAAGAGTCTTCTCCAGCATCACACTTCAAAAGCATCAATTCTTCAGTGCTTAGCTTTCTTCAAAATCCAACTCTCACATCCATACACAACCACTGGAAAAACCATAGCCTTGACTAAATGGACCTTTGCTGGCAAAGTAATGTCTCTGCCTTTGAATATGCTGTCTAGGTTGGTCATAACTTTCCTTCCAAGGAGTAAGTATCTTTTAATTTCATGGCTGCAATCACCACTGCAGTGATTTTTGAGAACTCCAAAATAAAATCTGACATTGTTTCTACTGTTTCCCCATCTATTTCCCATGAAGTGATGGGACCAGATGCCATGAATGATCTTTGTTTTCTGAATGTTGAGCTTTAAGCCAACTTTTTCACTCTCCTCTTTCACATTCATCAGGAGGCTTTTTATTTCCTCTTCACTTCCTGCCATAAGGGTGGTGTCATCTGCATATCTGAAGTTATTGATATTTCTCCTAGAAATCTTGATTACAGCTTGTGCTTCCTCCAACTATCCATTAACATGTATTTAATATATACAGTACATGCTCATAATTTTCCCAAGCTGATCTGTAAGTGATAAAAGTTTACTGTTAGTAGGAAAAGACCCACATTGTGAAAGAATTAACAGACAGAGAAGAAAGAATTGTATTATCTCTAGGTTGTATGTTTTTGTGAAGGTTCCATAAACCAAGTCTAAACAGGACAATTATATCTATTAGTAAGGAAAAGTTAAAATAGAGCTTAAAATTTTAAGTTAAATAGAATTTCTCTTGATATTAATCAATCATGTGTAGAAAATAGCTAAATATTTTGTTGGACATCTGTGAGTTAAAAATAATATAGCCAATAAAATGGTATGCATGAGTATTCTGAGAAAATAATAATTAATCTCAGATTTTAAGTTCACA
>SJYC01081727.1:0-13864 GCA_006408675.1 Madoqua kirkii | reverse complement strand
CGTGATGTACTCCTTTTCCTATTTGGAACCAGTCTGTTCTGTGTCTAGTTAAAACTGTTGCTTCCTGACCTTCATACAGATTTCTCAAGGGGCAGGTCAGGTGGTTTAGTATTCCTAGCTTTGTTTAAATATTGAGGGCATTAAAACTTTGGCTTTCTGAATCACTCAGACTCCAGTCAAAAAACAGAAACCACATTTGCTATTTCAAACTAAAAGAATTTCATACATGAGATACAATATAAAGTTTTGGAACCTCTAAAAGAACCAAAATGAGAGAGGCATGCTAGAGGAATAGAAATGATGAGAGAATATTACCCTGAGATCAGAGAGCCACAAAGGTCCTTGAGTGGAGCCAGGATTCTGCGCCTTTGCTGTGTGGTTGTAGGTGCAGTGGAATCAGTTGCACTTCAGTTGCCAAGTCAGGTCCAACCCTTTGTGACCTCGTGGACAGTATCTTTGCCAGGATCCTCTGACCATGGGATACGTCAAGAATACTGCAGTGGGCTGTCATTTCCTTCTCCAGGGGATCTTCCCCACCAGGGACTGAACCCTTTTCTCTTGTGTCTCCTGCATTGAGAGGCGAATTTTACTTATTTATTTGCTTATTGCCTGTCTCCTCAACTAGACTATGAGTTTAATGAGGGATTTGTTTGTTTGTTTCAGTATATCTTGTTGAGGAGTTTATCTTCATTGTTCAAAATGATGGATTGCAATAAGAAGATTCTTAATAACTATTTGTTTAATGATTAAAAAGCTCAGTATTTAACTGTAGGTGTGTTTCTAGACTTTCTGTTCTATGCAATGATTTTACCTGTCCTAATTTGTAACAGTGCTGTGGTTTATAAACTACTGTTATCTCTGTAGTGGACTTTAAAATTTGGAATTTCAAACATCCTTATAAAAATAAACTTTTATCTTAAAATAATTTTAGATTTACAGAACAATTGTGAAGTTAGTGCATTAGGGTTGCTAAACACCCTACTTCCAGTTTAACGATATTAATATTTTTACATTGGTACAGAATCTTATGGTATTATTATTTAAAGTTATGTCTTGAGTCTTTATCTAGTGTCTTTTTAGATTTTTGAACTAGAAATCACTCCATGATACCACATTGCATTTATCTTGTTTCTTTGGCTCTTCTTGGCTATGTAAGTTACACAGACTTTTGTCTTTATTTTTGATGACTGTAGTGAACTGAATGTTTGTGTTCCCTCAAATTCACATTTTGAATTCCTAACCTCCAGTGGGAGTGTATTAAGAAGTGGGGTATTTTGCAAGTGATTAAATCATTTTAATATGCTCTCATGAATGGAATTAATACCTTGTAAAAGAAACCTAGGATCCCTTAATCCTTGTAAAAGTGAAGTGAAGTGAACTGAAGTCACTCAGTCGTGTCTGACTCTTTGTGACCCCTTGGACTGTAGCCTACTATGCTCCTCTGTCCATGGGATTTTCCAGGCAAGAGTACTGGAGTGGGTTGCCATTTCCTTCTCCAGAGGATCTTCCTGACCCAGGGATCTAAGCCAGGTCTCCCACACTGCAGGCAGACGCTTTACCATCTGAGCCACCAGGGAAGTCCCAATCCTTGTAAGGACACAGTCAAAAGAGCAATCCATGAGCCAGGAAGGGAACTCTCGTTAGATACTAAGGCTACTGGAGTCTTGATCTTGGACATCCCAGCCTCTAGAACCAAGAGAAATTTCTGTTGTTTACAAGCTAGCCAGTCAATGGTATTTTTATTACAGCTGCTGAAGATGGATTAAGACAGTGAACTTCACAGTTTTTAGGAATGTTGGTCGGATACTTTGTAGACTTTTTCTCTATTTAAAATTGTTTTGATGTTTTTCTCATGATTAGACTGGAGTTATGAGTTTTTGAAAGAAATGCCATGGAAGAAAAGTGCTCTTTTCATTATATTCAAGGGGCTCTATAACTGCATGACATCATTCCTGATATCAGTCTTGATCACTTGGCTGAGGTCGTATTTGTTCAGTTCAGTTCAGTTCAGTTGCTAAGTCGTGTCTGACTCTTTGTGACCCCATGGACTGCCCTGTTCATCACCAACTCACAGAGCTTACTCAAACTCATGTCTATTGAGTCAGTGATGCCACTCAAAAATCTCATCCTCTGTCATCCACTTCTCCTTTTTCCTTCAGTCTTTCTCAGTATCAGGGTCTTTTCAAATGAGTCAGCTCTTCTTATCAGGTGACCAAAGTATTGGCGTTTCAGCTTTCACATCAGTCCTTCCAATGAATATTCAGGACTGATTTCCTTTAGGATGGACTGGTGGGATATCCTTGCAGACATTCATTTCAGTTCAGTTGCTCAGTCATGTTCGACTCTTTGCGACCCCATGAACCACAGCATGCCAGGCCTCCCTGTCCATCACCAACTCTAGGAGTTCACCCAAACTCATGTCCACTGAGTCAATGATGCCATCCAACCATCATCCACCGTTGTCCCCTTCTCCTCCTGCCCCCAATCCCTCCCAGCATCAGTCTTTTCCAATGAGTCAACTCTTCACATCAGGTGGCCAAGTATTGGAATTTCAGCTTCAACATCAGTCCTTCCAATGAACACCCAGGACTGATTTCGTTTAGGATGGACTGGTTGGATCTCCTTGCAGTCCAAGGGACTCTTAAGAGTCTTCTCCAACACCACAGGTCAAAAGCATCGATTCTTCAGCACTCAGCTTTCTTCACAGTCCAACTCTCACATCCAAGCCTTGACTAGATGGACCTTTGTTGACAAAGTGATGTGTCTGCTTTTTAATATGCTATCTAGGTTGGTCATAACATTTCTTCAAAGGAGTAAACCTCTTTTAATTTCATGGCTACAGTCACCATCTGCAGTGATTTTGGAGCCCCCCAAAGTAGAGTCAGTCACTGTTTCCACTGTTCCCCATCTATTTCCCATGAAGTTATGGGACCAGATGCCATGACCTTCGTTTTCTGAATGTTGAGCTGTGAGTCAACTTTTTCACTTTCCTCTTTGACTGTCATCAAGAGAGTTTTTGATTCTTCTTCACTTTCTGCCATAAGGGTGGTGTCATCTGCATATCTGAGATTACTGCAATTTCTCACCGCAATCTTGATTCCAGCTTGTGTTTCTTCCAGCTCAGCATTTCACATGATGTACTCTGCATAAAAGTTAAATAAGCAAGGTGACAGTATACAACCTTGACGCACTCCTTTTCCTATTTGGAAAAAGTCTGTTGTTCCATGTCCAGTTTTAACTGCTGCTTCCTGACCTGCACACAGGTTTCTCAAGAGTCAGGTCAGGTGGTCTGGTATTCCCATCTCTTTCAGAATTTTCCACAGTTTATTGTGACGCTTTTAAACATTATAAATATTATAGACAGTGAGGCAATATAATCACCTAATCAATTACATTAAAATATTTAACCTTAAATTTTTTATGTTCATCTTAATAAGAACTTCCACAATATATATACAAAATCAACTAATCACTATTGAATGAATGTCAAGAGATCATTGATGTTATATTCAGAAGAACTCTTAAATTATCATGAAATTAAAGTTAGTTATGGTGAAAATTCCAGTTAAAAATGAAATAAATATGACTCTTACCATATGCCATTAAATTAACCATGCTAGTGTATTCACATCTATCCACATATGATTGAAAAGTTGCATATAGTTGCTGTCACTTAGATGTCAAACACTGTATTATTTATAAGCAAAATTATTTCAGTGGAAATTTAAACAGTTGTACTTTGTGCACCGTGCACTTTTTTGTTATTAAAAATTTTAGTGATTCTTCAGAGAAACTACTCTCCTACCTTACTTTGGTTATTCTACATAAAATGAGTACCTTTTAGTAGGAAAGGGATTATGCTTCCAATCCATATTGGAAGCATGTATTTCCTTCACATATTTCCCTGTGAAGGAAATAAAACAAAAGTGATGTGAAATAATCATTTTGTATTTAACTGTGGTGCTGGAGAAGACTCGTGAGAGTCCCTTGGACTGCAAGGGGATCCAACCAGTCCATTCTAAAGGAGGTCAGTCCTGAGTGTTCTTTGGAATGAATGATGCTAAAGCTGAAACTCCAGTACTCTGGCCACCTCATGCACAGAGTTGACTCATTGGAAAAGACTCTAATGCTTGGAGGGATTGGGGGCAGGAGGAGAACGAGACAACAGAGGATGAGATGGCTGGATGGCATCACCAACTCGGTGGACATGAGTTTGAGTGAACTCCAGGAGTTGGATAATGGACAGGGACGCCTGGCATGCTGCAATTCATGGGGTCGCAAAGAGTCGGACACAACTGAGCGACTGAACTGAACTGAACTGATTAGTTCTTCCTGAAATATTTGTAAATTATGCAGAGCATAATTCACTGTCAGTAATGGATTGAATTAAAAGACAAAGATAATACATATAAACCATGTGAAAGTATATCAGGATTACTGATTAAAATTAAACTTTCAATATGGCTTCTTAATCGTGTGAGCAGTAAGAAATATACAGAGAAGTATCCCTCCAAATGTATATGTTGATGTCCTGATCTCAGGATGACAGAAACATTAAAATATTTAACCTTAAATTTTTTATGTTCATCTTAATAAGAACTTCCACAATATATATACAAAATCAACTAATCACTATTGAATGAATGTCAAGAGATCATTGATGTTATATTCAGAAGAACTCTTAAATTATCATGAAATTAAAGTTAGTTATGGTGAAAATTCCAGTTAAAAATGAAATAAATATGACTCTTACCATATGCCATTAAATTAACCATGCTAGTGTATTCACATCTATCCACATATGATTGAAAAGTTGCATATAGTTGCTGTCACTTAGATGTCAAACACTGTATTATTTATAAGCAAAATTATTTCAGTGGAAATTTAAACAGTTGTACTTTGTGCACCGTGCACTTTTTTGTTATTAAAAATTTTAGTGATTCTTCAGAGAAACTACTCTCCTACCTTACTTTGGTTATTCTACATAAAATGAGTACCTTTTAGTAGGAAAGGGATTATGCTTCCAATCCATATTGGAAGCATGTATTTCCTTCACATATTTCCCTGTGAAGGAAATAAAACAAAAGTGATGTGAAATAATCATTTTGTATTTAACTGTGGTGCTGGAGAAGACTCGTGAGAGTCCCTTGGACTGCAAGGGGATCCAACCAGTCCATTCTAAAGGAGGTCAGTCCTGAGTGTTCTTTGGAATGAATGATGCTAAAGCTGAAACTCCAGTACTCTGGCCACCTCATGCACAGAGTTGACTCATTGGAAAAGACTCTAATGCTTGGAGGGATTGGGGGCAGGAGGAGAACGAGACAACAGAGGATGAGATGGCTGGATGGCATCACCAACTCGGTGGACATGAGTTTGAGTGAACTCCAGGAGTTGGATAATGGACAGGGACGCCTGGCATGCTGCAATTCATGGGGTCGCAAAGAGTCGGACACAACTGAGCGACTGAACTGAACTGAACTGATTAGTTCTTCCTGAAATATTTGTAAATTATGCAGAGCATAATTCACTGTCAGTAATGGATTGAATTAAAAGACAAAGATAATACATATAAACCATGTGAAAGTATATCAGGATTACTGATTAAAATTAAACTTTCAATATGGCTTCTTAATCGTGTGAGCAGTAAGAAATATACAGAGAAGTATCCCTCCAAATGTATATGTTGATGTCCTGATCTCAGGATGACAGAATAGGGTCTTTCAGGGGGTAATTTGGGTTAAATGAGTATAAAGGTGGGACCCTAATGTAGTGTGAGCTGTTGTTCAGTCGGCCAGTCATTTCTACTCTTGCAACCCCAAGGACTTCAGCACACCAGGCTTCCCTGTCCTTCACCTGTATGACTGGTGTTCTTCTAAGAAGAGAAACAAACAAACAAACAAATTAAGAGTGTACATAGCCAGCAAAGAAGACCATACAAGGACACAGAAGTAAGGCAGCCATCTGTAAGGCAGGAAGACAAGCCTCAGTCAAAACCAAATGTGCCAAGACCTTGATCTTGGACTCCCAGCTTTCCAAACTGTGAGAAGATACATTTCTATAGTTTAAGTCACTCATTCTGTGGCATTTTGTTATGGTGGCCTTACCAGACAAATATAGCAACTCCAAAGAGTATTTTCTGTGACTATGGAAGTTAAAAGTCGGCATTGTCATTGTATGTCAATCTACATCAATTGGAAGTATTCATCCATAGAACAAGCTGAATCAATGCCATATTTAATCACAGATGGATAACAGCTATCAAGGACTCTCAAGAATATGTATTTATATACTGGGACACAAAATTACTTGAAATCTAATATTCTATTTGCCTTTCAAAAATCTGTAATGATCTTCACAGTATCATATAATTGAATTTTTATACTGTCTTATACATTCAAATATTAAATAATCATAAAATAAAGATAATTATAGAACTGAATAAACATAGTTAATTCTGATCAAGGGTGAAAGTTGAGTTGGGTGATGACACACTGTTAACTTTAAGGAAGCTGGGTTGAACTACAAATGTCTTCTGAGTGATGAACTGTGAATACTTCCATCTTTGGAAGGACTTTGTCCAGCAGAAATTTGCTCAAGTTAAGGTCCTTAAGTAAACCCTAGGGAAATTTTTAACTTTTTAAAGTATTTTACCAATTTTTTTGTGGTTATGTGTGTAGGCGTGAAAAATGCCTAGATGTAAGTGACATAAATCCAATCCAAATTAGCTAGAATAAATGATTTATTTTAGATACAGTGGGGCAGTTGACATAACAGAAGAAAAGACTGAACACAGTATATGGTAAGGGCAAGGATGTCACCAAACCTCAATTACCATGAAAACAAGTGCTCAAGTGCTTCTACAGTTCTCCTTCCATGGTTCGTTATTCTAGCATGCCAATTTATTTTGTTTTGTTGCATAACGTTTCTCAGAAAAAGATAGAAAACTAACAGCTCAAGAGTTTTTAATCTTAAAGAATAAGAAGGGCCACACTTTTTTTCCCTCCCTTTAGAACCAGCTTCAAAAATTTCAGGAAAGTCTTTGAATACTGAAGCCTGTGATACTGAACTGATTTTGATCAATCTATTTTAAAAATAGCTATATGGGAAGAGTAACTAGGAGAGAGGCTGTACATATAACAACCTCTAGAGGATTCAGGAGAAAAGCTTGTGATTAATTTTAATTAATTCTAACATGAGGAAACCAGAATGACCAAAAGGAAAAATGTTTCAGGATAGCAAAATAACAAATGAAACTAAAAATAAGTGCTATATGTGTCATATAGTAATAATGTATAAAAATCAAGTAAGGTGATTGTGAAAAGTAACAGACACCATCTGCTGTGCTTTGCATAGTATTATTATTGGCATTCAAGATTAGTGTGGTTTTTAGTATTGGTTTCAGCATTTAATTCCAGGAAGACTGAGGAGTCCAGGAACAGCCATTTCTGCTGTACTGTAGGAATAGAGTTAGAGCAAGAAGACAGAGAAAAAGATTGCATCCATCAGCAGATAAATGTATTTCTTTATGCATTATATTTGTATGTCTCTGTAAAATATAGATTCAAGAAAGAAGTTTAAGAATTTATTGGAGGATTCATGGGAATAGTGTAATTAAGAAAGAGAAGATTTTGTTTAATTTCTAAAACTATCTTTGGCCTGGTGGAAGAAGGTGAGGAATAAAGAAAACTGTACTGATTTAGTGTGGAGATAAATACCATATTCCAAAATGCAGTCACAGCTCTTTTTATTGCCTTTGAAGATACTGTACATTTTTATAAATGGAAAATTTATGGCATCTTTGCTTTTTCATTATTATATTATTTGTTATGATGTTCTTTGATCAGTGATTTTTGTTATTACAATGGTAATTGTTTTAGGGTACCACACACTGCCCATATAAGACAATGCATAAACTTAATACATGTTATATGTGTTCTGACAGTTTATCAGTGAGCTGTTCTCTCATCTCTCTCTCCCTCTCCTTGGGCCTCTCTATTCCTTTAGACCTATTCCTTGAAATTAGACCAGTTTATAACTTGAGAGTGGCCTGTGTTTAAGTGAAAAGCAGAGTTACACATCTCTCTTTAAATCAAAAGTTAGAAATAATCGAGCTTACTCAGAAAGGCATGTCAAAAATCCAAACAGGCCAAAGCTTGGTCTCTTGCAGCAAACCAAAATAATACATTGTGAAGGCAAGGGAAAAGTTAAGGAAGGAAATGAGAAGTGTTACTCCAGTGAACACACAAATAATAAGAAAGTGAAAAAATCTTATGAGTGATATGGAGAACATATAAGTGGTATGGATAGAAGATCAGACCAGCCACAACATTCCAAAGGCAAAGCCTAAATCTAGAGCAAATCTCTAATTCTCATCAATCCTATGAAAACTGAAATAGGTGAGAAAGCTGCAGAAGAAAAGCTTGAAGCTATTAGGGGGTAGTTCATTCAGTATAAGGAAAAAAGCCATCTCTATAGCATAAAAGTGCAAGGTGAGGTAGCAAGTACTGATATAGAATCTGCAGCAAGTTACTCAGAAGATCTGGCTATGATCATATCTAAAGATGGTTACACTGAACAACAGATTTTCAGTGTAGGTAAAAGAGCCTTCTTTTGAAAGAAGATGTCATTGAGGACTTTCATAGCTAGAAAGGAAAAGTCAATGCCTGGGTTCAAAATTCAAAGGACAGGGTTGCGGTCCTGTAAGAAGCTAATACAGCTGGTGATTTTAAATGGAAGCCAAGGTTCATTTACCATTGTGAAAATCGTAAGGTCTAAAAAATTATACTGAATCTACTCCCTCTGCACTCTGTAAATGAAACAACAAGGCCAGGATGACAAAACATCTGTTTACAACACAGTTTATTGAATATTTTAAGCCCCCTGTTGAGACCAACTGCTCGGGGGTAGGGGGAGAGGGAACTGTCTTCAAAATGTTACTGTTCATTGACTACGTACCTGGTCATCCAGGAGTTCTGATGGTGATGTGCAACAAAATTCAAGTTGTTTTCATGCCTCTAATATAGCATCCATTCTGCAGCCCATGGATCAAATAGTCATTTTGACTTTCAAGTTTTATTTTTTAAGAAATAAAATTTCATAAGTCCATAGCTGTTATCGACAGTAATTCCTCTGATGGATCTGGAAAAAGTAAAATGAAGAACATTCATGATTCATAGAAAGAGGTCAAAATATCAACATTTACAAGAGTGTGGAAGATATTTATTTCAAGTCTTATGGAAGACTTTGAAGTGTTCAGGTCTTGTACCAAGGCAATAACTTCAGATAAGTTGGAAATAGAAAAAAGTAGTAGTTTTCAAAGTGGAGCATGAAGTTGTGAGTGAATTGTTGCCATTTTGTTGAAAAACATAAACAGATAAGGAGTTGCTTCTTATGCATGGACAAAGAAATTGGTTTCTTGAGATGGAGTCCACCCCAGGTGAAGGTGCTGTGATTATTGATATTACAATAAAGGATTTAAAATATTACAAGAACTTTTAGATAAAGCAGCAGTAGGATTTAAGGTTTGACTCCACTTTTGAAGATGTTCTACCAAGTATAAAGATGAATGCTACAGATAATGTGTTCCTGAAAGGAAGGTGGCAAACTTCATTGTTATGTTAAGAAATCCACCCCGATCTTCAGCAATCTCCACCTTGATTAATCAGCAACCATCAATATGAAAGCAAGATTATAATTCACTGAAGGCTCAGATAACAACTACCATTTTTAGCAATAAATTATTTTTAATGAAGATATGTATATTTTTAAGGTGTATGGCTTGATTTATTATGATAGCACTTTACTGGGATGGTCTAAAACCAAACCTGCTATCTCTCCAAGATATGCCTGTGATTGATACATTTCTACATAAAAGCAACAATGATGATCATAAGGAGATAATAGGTCAAGACCAATTAAGCAAGTAGAAAAGACATTCTTCTGTGAATTGTGATATAGGAAGAAACAGGCAACACCTGGGGGACAGTGGATTGGAAATGAAATATAAAATTATGTCCACATTTTGGGTATTGATGAGTATGAATAACCAAAAAAAAGGGTAGGTATGATGAAAGTAAGTTGTCTCAAAACATAAAGGATAGCTTTTAGGTGGTAACAGATTCTAATCTGTAGCTCATAGAAAATGTGAAAGCTAAAATAAGAGTCTTGAGGAAATGTTGAAGACTGAAGAGTAAGAAAAATTGCCTAAAAGTGATGAAACCCTGAGAAATAGTAGTATTTGGAATAGACAATGGGAGGAAGACCTCCAAGGAATTGAGAATGTAAGACCAAGGAGCTGGATGATGATCCAAAGGTAAATCAAAGACAGGAGAGTCTGGAGTGAAAGAATCAAATATTGGAGACATATACAGCTTCCCTGTGGCTCAGATGGTTAAGAATCTGCCTGCAAGGCAGGAGACGTGGGTTCAATCCCTGGGTCGGGAAGATCCCCTGGAGAAGGAAATGGCTACTCATTTCAGTATACTTGTCTGGAGAATTCCATGGAAAGAAAACCCCGGGAGGCTACAGTCCCTGGGGCCATAAAGATTTGAAGATGACTGAGCGACTAACACTTTCACTTTTCTTTTTCATGAAAAGGATGAATTTTTTTTTTAAGCTGTTTACTTTTGTCAGTATACATCTTATTAAGTGGCTTAAAGATTCATTTTGGAAGTTATAGTGCAAGCTGCATTTCAGTTGTGTAAAATAAAAGAAAAAAAGACAGAAAGGATGAAAACTAATATAACTCTTTCTAAACATTTAATGATAAACAATGAAGAGATCTTTTCATATTCAGTTGACCTGTCAAATAAAGTGAACATTATATTACAATGAATAAAATTCAACAAATACTTGTATCTAAGGAATGGCTAAGCTAGCCTGTGGCAATAAAATGTCTACAAATCTCTGTTTAAAAACCATAGGGAATCTCTTATTCAAAGTGCATATACTTTGTAGAGATGCAGACTGAAACTCTGTCTCAACACAAGCTTCCACGATTATTAATGCAGAGAAGGAGGGCAAATACTTAGCATAGGTTCTTAAGCTTCTACTTTACACTGGCATTGTACTGGTCAGATTAGATAGTATAGCTTTATATTGCTTTTAAAGAAAACACAGAGATGGAGGGGACCCAGATATACTTTCTGCATAATGTCTAAAATTCATAAATATGTTTTCTATTTACTAAAACAGTCTTACTGTAGACCACTAGATGTTTTTCTGCTGACTCCTGACCTTCCTCTCCTATCACCCCCACTCCATTAAACCATAAAATTTAAACAAAAGTCTTGATGATTCCAGATACATCTAAAACTGATTCCTAAACATGGGAGAAAGGCCAAGTTTTCTTCTGATATAGACACCAGTACCCACTATACAGCAGATTTGTTGAGATTCCAACAATGAAGATTAAAGCTGTGCTCTGAGTTAAATTAGGTTCACTATATTCTCCTGAATGATATATCTCAAGATTTAGATGAATTCAGATATTACTTTTGCTTATTAGAAATGTGCTAAGTGCACACCAGCCAGGTTTTAATTAATCTTTCTAAGCTGTTTTTAACAGTTGAAGGGTCCATATACATCCCTAAGTTTGGCTTCATGTAATATGCAAATAATATATTATAGCAAAGCTTTCAGTGAAACTGAATGTTAGAGAAGCCTTGAATCTTAAAAGTGAGTGTGAATCAAAATTCAATGGCTTAATATTGGGCTACAAAACAGGTTGATTTAGGGTCAAGGGAAAGGAGGCCTTTGTAAATCAACTGAGTAGCATAGTAACATAGAAATGAAGTATAGGTTCATTCATAGCTACTCAAAAACATGCACTCTATCACCATGATTCAAGAGACAATTTCTTCAAAAGGATTTACATTATATAATGCAATTTTTCTTTTCTTTTCTTTTTTTTTTATAAAGAATGGAAATCCATATTGTAGTAAAAATGATGACAAAGCACCTAGCATTTGTATAATGATTTACACATTTCCATAGCTTTCAAATTCAAAATCTTGTGTGAACACAATAATAAATCACAAAAGCTTTAAACATTCTGTGCTTACACATGACTTTTTAAAAAATAAAACTGTATTTAGTGATAAAGAACTTTAAAATAATTGTTTGAAAGATGAATGTTAGAGAAGCCTTGAATCTTAAAAGTGAGTGTGAATCAAAATTCAATGGCTTAATATTGGGCTACAAAACAGGTTGATTTAGGGTCAAGGGAAAGGAGGCCTTTGTAAATCAACTGAGTAGCACAGTAACATAGAAATGAAGTATAGGTTCATTCATAGCTACTCAAAAACATGCACTCTATCACCATGATTCAAGAGACAATTTCTTCAAAAGGATTTACATTATATAATGCAATTTTTCTAAAGAATGGAAATCCATATTGTAGTAAAAATGATGACAAAGCACCTAGCATTTGTATAATGATTTACACATTTCCATAGCTTTCAAATTCAAAATCTTGTGTGAACACAATAATAAATCACAAAAGCTTTAAACATTCTGTGCTTACACATGACTTTTTAAAAAATAAAACTGTATTTAGTGATAAAGAACTTTAAAATAATTGTTTGAAAGTATCCAAAACAAGCTGTAGTAAATAAACTATTATAAATTACAGTTAACTCAAGAACTACATTCAAGGAAACATTTATTGTCACAGACATACTCATTATAAGAAACCACAGAGGAGTAAAATTACAGCTCAAAGCAAAGGTCAACTCCAGCACATCAGTTGAAAATAGATGGAGAAATGCAGTAAAGTTTGGCACCAGATCAATAGCCTTAGGGGAACATTTCTAGGAGAAATGTTCCTAGTAATCACAAGTTATGAACATGAATACATGCTGGTCTGTGTTAGAATCATAGTCCAGTGTATAGGAATGGACATAGAGTGCTCCTAAATGCAATATAAATTGCATGTGCATTGATATGAGTATGATTTAATGAGAACTCATTAGTGTATTATATAAAAATTTTCAGCAAGCAATAAGGAGTATTTTTCCATTAAATTATGTGATTATTTTTATGGCAGTATTTTATCTTTAAAACTGGATGACTCAGTGGTCTAACTCTAACATCGTTAGTAAGAAATGGAAAACAGAATGATTTCACCACGGACTTTCAGGCAAGCAATTCCTGCTTGCAGTTATTAGAAATACTGCTGAATACCTACTATGTGCCAAGCACTATTCTAGGAATTGGAGCCATGGGTTAAAAAGTAGTAGCAGTAAAAAAAACTTCTGAGTCTTGGTGAAGCTGCAGTGTTTTTCACCTACTGCTCCCCAGTCATACACTTCTCTGCTCCACCTCCTCACCCCTGCACATGCACTCTGTCATTGTTACATTGTCCAGCTTTAAAATACCTACGTCAGTTCAAGCATAACCTTCTCTTTTCTTACTTATCCTTATTCTGTAGTAATCGCACCTCCTTTCATATTTCTTCTTTTTATTTTCATCTGTCTTTTTCACCATCCCTTGTTTGCACTGTTTTTTTAGTTCCTCAGTGATGACTCAGTATGTATGTGTGTTGAATATGTGAAATATTTCATTTATGTGGATAGCTTTTAAGGAGAAAAATATAAATTTGATATGCTATTAATAATTATGATTGTTTTTCAGTTTTTGCTTGGTAATTTCTCAAGAGGAAAGAAAATGGATGAATCTATAATAAGAATAAAAAATAAATTTTATTTCACTTGCCTCTTTCAGTAAATTGGTAATGATTTTTTTGGAGTACTGATAAGAAAAAAAAAATCAGAGCTGTAAAAAAAAAAAGTAATTTTGCAGCTGTGGGGGGTGGGGGGGTGCACTCCGCAGAGAGAGTAGAGGCAGTGGAACTTCCCTCAGCAAA
>SJYC01081726.1:0-12358 GCA_006408675.1 Madoqua kirkii | reverse complement strand
CTTTTCTAAAACCAGCTTGAACATCTGGAAGTTCACAGTTCACATATTGCTGAAGCCTGGCTTGTAGAATTTTGAGCATTACTTTACTAGCATGTGAGATGAGTGCAATAGTGTGGTAGTTGGAGCATTCTTTGGCATTGTTCTCTTTGGAATTAGAATGAAAACTGACCTTTTCCAGTCCTGTGGCCACTGCTGCGTTTTCCAAATTGGCTGGCATATTGAGTGCAGCACTTTCACAGCATCATCTTTCAGAATTTGAAATAGCTCAACTGGCATTCCATCACCTCCATTAGCTTTGTTTTTAGTGATGCTTTAAGGCCCACTTGACATCATTCCAGGAAGTCTGGCTTTAGCTGAGTGATCACACCATAGTGATTATCTTGGTCGTGAAGATCTTTTTCCTACAGTTTTGTGTATTCTTGCCACCTCTTCTTAATATCTTCTGCTTCTGTTAGGTCCATACCATTTCTGTCCTTTATCAAGCCCATCTTTGCATGAAATGTTCCCTTGATATCTCTAATTTTCTGAAAAGATTTCTAGTCTTTCCCATTCTGTTGTTTTCTCTATTTCTTTGCATTGATTGCTGAGGAAGGCTTTCTTATCTCTTCTTGCTATTCTTTGGAACTCTGCATTCAGATGCTTTTATCTTTCCTTTCTCCTTTGCTTTTTGCTTCTCTTCTTTTCACAGCTATTTGTAAGACCTCCTCAAACATCATTTTGCTTTTTTGCATTTCTTTTCCATAGGGATAAATTTGATACCTGTCTCCTATGCAATGTCACGAACCTCCGTCCATAGTTCATCAGACACTATCGGATCTAGTCTCTTAAATATTTTCTCACTTTCACTGTATAATCATACACTATCATAAAAATAGTTTTAGTGCCCTAAAAATCCTTGTGCACCTCTAGTCAGCCCTCTTACCTAACCAGTCCAGGACAGCCATTGATTTTTTTCCCCCTTGTCTTCTGTTTCATCTCTTTCAAAATACATTAGAGTTGAAATCATACAGTACATGTAGCCTTTTCAGATTGATATTTTTCATTTATTAATATGCATTTAAGTTTCTTCCATGGCTTTTTCTGTCTTGATAGCTCGTTTATTTTTAACACCAAACAGTATTCTATTGTTGGAATTCACCACAGTTTATTTACTCATTCATGTAATTTAACACATCTTGGTTTCCTCTAAGTTGTACCAGTTATGAATAAGGTTGCTATAAACATCTGTATGCAGATTTTTGTGTGACCATAAAGTTTCATCTCCATTAGGTAAATATCAAGAAGCATAACTGGTGAATCATATTGCAATAGATGTTCACTGTTATAATCTACTATCTTTAAAAAGTGTACATATATTTTTATGTATATTTATATATTGTTTCATATATTTATAGTTTAATTTAAAGTAAGGAGTTTTTATTTAATTTCTTAATTCATCATTCCAACAGTGACAATGCACTTCAGATGGCATCAGATTACTAACGTGTGATGTTAGTAACTTCTGGCAACTTCATCCACTTGATTCATATTTTTCTAGTTTTCTGTTTTTACTCATTTCCTTTTTAGTAATGTACAGAAATCTGAAATGTAGAAATAAATTGACGTTGACATAACCACTTTAAAAAAAACACTGTTATTTGAACTCAAGTTCCAAGAAATAAACCATCAAACTGCTATTCATAGTGACATTATCATTTTGCATTCCCACCAACAATGCATAATTCCTTTCCTCTGGACCCTTGCCATTATTTAGTGTTGTCAGTGTTCTTGGTTTTGGCCATTCTAATAGGTATGTACCGGTGTCTGATTTTTGTTTCAGTTTGTATTTCCTTCTGGACATGTGACACTGAACATCTTTTCATGTTTGTCAACCATGTATTCTCTTGGGCAAGGTCAATGTTTAGGCCTTTGGTCCATTTTTAAACCATGCTGTTCATTTTTTATTACTGAATTTTGGAATCCTTTGAATATTTTTATAACTTAAAAAAATCAATTATATTCTTAACAAATGTGTCCTCTCAGTCTGTGGTTTACCTCCTCATTTTCTTGACATTTTCTTTCACAGAGCAGACATTTTTTAATTTTAATGAAGTCCAGCTCATCAATTATTTCTTTGATCTTTAGTCTAGAAACTCTTCCAAAAAGAAAGATAATGCCATCTTGAGATTCATATTATTGTCCTTTTTCTGTCAAGAATCACAGTCCTGTATTACTTTTGTTCAATTTCTGAATACAGTTATGTCACATAATTTATCAAGTTTTTTTTTTTTTTAATGTTCAGTGAAAGCTTCACTCCATAAGTTCTACCCTAGTCATCTAGAAAGAAAAGGATTTGGAAATCACTGCCTTTGGCATGTCAGAAACCCCTTTCCAGCTTTCTCAATTTTTCATCTTTGAAAACCTTTGTGCTTACTTGATTTTACTCCCTAGGTCACCTGCATCATTGGTTTGAACATCTGCAGATTAAAAAGATGATATTGATCTTCCCAAGTAAAGACGATAGAGAAGCAAAAGTAAAATAGAGATAACATTTTTTTGTTTGTTTGTTTTGTTTTTTAGGAACAGTTTTTTTCATATTTTTTTCTCTCACAATTGAGCTAGAAACCTTTTGCCTAAGATTAACATTACTGGTTTGCTTATACAGATTGAAAGAATTCTCCACTCATTAATTTCTTTTTATTTTAATCTTACCACCTCCCCTGACGTAGTTCTCTGTGACCTAGTGAAATGAGCCAACGATGATTTCTATTTCAGGATCCCATTAGGAACCTGAAATAAAACTGAATTAATGAATGAAAAATTTGTTTTTTGAGACTGGGAGAGTGAAAAGATCTAGTGATTTTGATTATTAAACTATATTTGTGATTCAGTCAATCAGTGGATGCACACTTTTCCCTTAATAGTTCTCACGATAGTCACAGTTACAAATTTTTATTTATCCTCAAAATAATAACAATTAATCAGTCATCAAAGAAACTTCATTCATGGCTGCAACAAGCTTTATGGTGCTATGCTACTATTTTTATTTTTATCTACATTTTAATTTTCTTCTCAAAGGGGGAAAAAAAAAACATTTCCCTTAAGGCTGAATTAACTGATACCAATCAATAAGGTGGTTTTATAGTTTTAAGTTTTAGAAGGATATTTCCCTTACATATTCCAAAGCAAAGACACTTTTTTTGTGTGTGGTTGAATTTCATTGATATGTGAAAGGAAAACATGTTTAACTTTGGTTCTCAAAAACAGATTTCAGATGCTCATTTTTTTAGGACATATCTTTCTTTATTACAAGTATCTGTCTGCATGCTATGCTTGTTCTTTTCAGTTAGCACCACCCACATCTCAAAAACATTCTCAGTTTTTTCATTTCCCCAAGACATTGCATTTCTTCTGCTCCTGCGCCCTCTGTGTTCACTAGTATGCTTCTGTGTTTAGCCAATAAGAGACACTGATAGGAGATGGAAAGGAGAGAAAGAGAGGTTGAAATAGTTCTTCTCCTCTTTCTGTCTCTCTGGGCTAACTTTATGCAGTGGCTGAGTCTTTCTTGGATTCCTTTTTTTTTTTTCTCTCTCTTGATCTCTACTCAATGGTTTATTCCATCTCTCCTTGGATATCAAAAACATGATTTCCCAAATTTATCTTTTTAGTTTTAGGGATGATAACAACATTCAGCTCTTTCTAGTCTGGTTGCCTCAACATCCCTTATTGGGTGACTTAAATTTTCCAACATATCTGAAAGCTGTTCTTTTCTTATACTCTCTTTAATTGTCTACCTGATTTCCTATTTATTATGGCACCATGACAGATACTTATGCATCATTTAAGAATCTGTCTTTAAAAGGGGGTAGAAAACAGAAGTCCATCTTTGGTAGACTTAGAGAAAGAACACTGTGGGAGGAGCCATGGTTATGTCCTTGAGTTTTTCTGAAGTTCTTCTAATCTCCTTTATGTTTTTTATTTGTTTTTAACTCAACCCATGTATTCATTTTTTAACAAATACACATTAGCTCTGCCTTTCACCTTTATTATTTTTTTCAATTTTTTTATTGTTTTGTTTTTATAGCTTGCTTCTCTTCATTCCCTAGGTTTCAGGCCAGATAACTGTCTCGTGAAGACCTTTCTTGATACTTCTGTATAGAGAAACATCCACCCCTGTCATTTTCTACCACATTAATCTATTCTTTTTCTTTTTTTTTTTTGTCAAACTTATTTTTTTTCTTTTTTAAATATAAATTTATTTATTTTAATCGGAAGCTAATTACTTTACAGTATTGTACTGGTTTTGCTATACATCAACATGAATCCGACACGGGTGTACACATGTTCCCCATCTGAACCCCCCCCCCACCTCCCTCCTCATGCCATCCCTCTAATTTCTTTCCTTTCCTTTTATGTTTCCTTATTATCTTATGTTTCATTATCTTTTGCATGATGTTTCATTATCTTTTGAAGATGCATAGTTCATGAGAGCAGAGTCCTTCCTTTATGCTCTTTATATTCTTATTGAACATTAAATCCATAGCATCTGAAATGTAGATCCTGACACATAATCATTATTCAGTGAGAACAATAATGCTTTGGAAAACTAAGAAATAAAATGTTTGAAAAAGACAGCTATGCTTGTATTTTGGGAAGAAACTCCTTAAGTATTATCTGCTTTAAGAGCATCATAAAACTATTAATATCTTTGTTAGTGACAGTGAGACACATTGAAATGACAAAGAAAACAAGGATCTTCAAGTTGAATCACATTTGTGAAGACAAGAAAATCTACAATTGATGTTAACATAATAGTAGCATCATCTGTACTCACAATTTGATGAGAAATGGAGGCATGAATTGCATATTCTTAATTTTGGCATCTAGATTAAATTTAAAAATAGATTTACTTTAAGGCCCATTAAGTTTATTCATGGATAATTTCTGTCCATTCTTATTATGATATCCAAAAATCATACACAGATTCTGGATTGCATTATTTAAGCGAATTTTCCTTATTATAATTCTGATAAAATACTTAAATTCCTTTTCTCAGAAGAAGTAACAAGTAGAATTGAAAAATGCCTCTTTATGCTGGGTACAGATCTTTAAAACAGAGATGAATTAGTCTCTCTGCTATCAAGTCCCTGAGCTCTGTTTAAAATGATCAAATGTACTTATGATCACAGAAAATCTCCAGTGAGGTTTTGTAGTCCATCAGTGCACAAAATCAGCATTTTTTCAATTAGTGTAAAAGACAGAGTGACTGCACAAATTTATCTAGTAAGAGGAAGATGACTGAATTAGTAAGAAAGCTGGTCTCTAGAGGGAGAAGTCAGCTCAGTGGATGAAATTAACTTTTTTTTTTTTTCCTACTTTCATATCACTGCATAGTGAATTGAATAAGCTAGTTAAAATATTGAAACCAAATCATACTAAAGGTATTTGTTTATTGAATTTTAAAACTGAAATGTACTTGAATAGTACTTTTATTTCTTTCTCTCACCTTGAATATTCTATGGTATGGGTTGTGCCTCCATAGTCTATATTTAGTTCATTCACTCAGTTGTATCCAACTCTTTGTGACCCCATGAACTGCAGCACACCAGGCCTCCCTGTCCATCACCAGCTCTCGGAGTTTACCCAAACTCATGTTCATTGAGTTGGTGATGCCATCCAACCAGAGGATATCATTCTCTGTCATCCCCTTCTCTTCCTGCCTTCAATCTTTCCCAGCATCAGGATCTTTTCAAATGAGTCAGCTCTTCACATCAGGTGGCCACAGTATTGGCATTTCAGCTTTAACATCAGTCCTTCCAATGAACACCCAGGACTGATCTCTTTTAGGATGAACTTGTTGTATCTCCTTGCAGTCCAAGGGACTCTTCAGGAGTCTTCTCCAACATCACAGTTAAAAGGCATCAATTCCTTGGTGCTCACCTTTCTTTATAGTCCAACTCTCACATCCATACATAGCTACTGGAAAAACCATAGTCTTGAATAGATGGACCTTTGTTGACAAAGTAATGTCTCTGCTTTTTAATATGCTGTCTAGCTTGGTCATAACTTTCCTTCCAAGGAGTAAGCATCTTTTAATTTCATGGCTGCAATCACCATCTACAGTGATTTTGGAGCCCAAAAATATAAAGTTAAAAAGTAGGATTTAGTGGCAAAGTGCTAAGGGATTTGGAGGATTGTGTACCTGAGTTTGACATTATCTATGTTCGTTGCTAGGGCAACAGTTACACCGTTCATGCAATCCTGGTAGACTTACAAGAACAATTTAATAATTCCATCTTAAATGTAATTTCCAGGAGAATTTATAATTGCTGCTAAGACTGAGACCTCTATAATATGTTCATAACTTATATTTATACAAAGTTTAGAGGACCACCATATTCCTGAATAGCTTTCTTTCAGAAAACAACAACTGGAAGACAGTTTCTTTTTTTCTTTTTTTAAGTCAGTCTTTCTTTTTGTCCAAGTAATAAAATTCATAAGCAACTTTTTTTGAAATGCCCTTAACAGCCCTTAAAGTTTCACATTGAATGTCTACTTTTCTCCTATTTCCCTCTTACAGTACCCAGAAAATTTTCCCCTTCAGCTATTTCTCACTATTTCCATATATATGCTCTTTGTATTTTAGTGCCACTGAAAAGTGAAAAATTGTTTTTAGTTTTACCCATTCCTCTTTTTACTCTAGATTAGATCAGGGATACTCACGTGTAAAGAGTATAGTGATCTAATACACAAAGTCTCAGCAGTGAACCACAGGCAGAGTACTGGTAAGAAGACCATCCAAGAAGTTGGGCAGCATACAATCATAAAGGTCTTTACAGAGGAGTTATCAGTGAGAAGATGAGGGGGAAATTGGAAAACATGGCACAAAATATGGATCATGATATCATTAAAATATTATGGAAACTAACTTGAGAGGCTAAGAATTACCACTTGAGAAATGCTTTAGGAGTGATAGTGAACCAGTCATAACATCTAGATGTGGAATTAATGACATACTTGGTAGAAGAGGCTGGAGTAGGAAATAGCAACCCATTCCTGTATTTCGTGCCTGGAAATTTTCCTGAATAGAGGGGCTTGGGAGGCTACAGACAATGGGGTTGCAAAAAGTGAGACACCACTGTGTGACTAACATATTTGATAGAAGATGGACTTCCCTGGTGGCTCAGACACTAAAGAATCTGCTTGGTAGAAGAGATAGATGATGAGATTAAGCTGAGGAGAACAAGGAGGGTGATACAATGCTGATTCCTATCCATTCAAGTGATTCTCGAAATTTCACCTGTTTTTTCTAAGGAAGTCAATAAGGAAATGGAGACAGAATGAAGATGGATATGCAATGCATTTGTGAGACTTCAGTTAGGAAAAACAACAACAACAACAAAAAAAAAAACCACACCATAGCTACCTCAACAGAGAAAATTCAATACAAAAAATTCATTAAACAGAAACTGGAGAACTTGAACAAAATAGGACAAAATTAAATAAGATAGCAATTAATGAGAAAATGGGTTTTGCCTTCAGAAATAGTGGAACACATTGGAATTTTCAGAAACTACAGGCTAAGAGTGAGTCCCACCGAATCTGAAAATCAGATATGTGAAAAGGGGCTGCCAGCTACTAGTGGGTAACCCAGGAGGTGACTTACAGACAAGCACTCTGACCTCAGAGCAACTAATATTTCAGTTCGGTTCAGTCACTCAGATGTGTCTGACTCTTTGCGACCTCATGAATTGCAGCAAGCCACGCCACCCTGCCCGTCACCAACTCCTGGAGTTCACTCAAACTCACATCTATAGAGTCAGTGATGTGATCCAGCCATCTCATCTTCTGTTGTCCCCTTCTCCTCCTCCCCCAATCACTCCCAGCATTAGAATCTTTTCCAGTGAGTCAACTCTTTTCATGAGGTGGCCTAAGTACTGGAGTTTCAGCTTTAGCATCATTCCTTCCAAAGAAATCCCAGGGCTGATCTTCTTTAGAATGGACTGGTTGGATCTCCTTGCAGTCCAAGGGACTCTCAAGAGTCTTCTCTAACACCACAGTTCAAAAGCATCAATCCTTCAGTGCTCAGCCTTCTTCACAGTCCAACTCTCACATCCATACATGACCACAGGAAAAACCATAGCCTCGACTAGATGGACCTTAGTTGGCAAAGTAATGTCTCTGCTTTAGAATATACTATCTAGGTTGGTCATAACTTTTATTCCAAGGAGTAAGCGTCTTTTAATTTCATGGATGCAATCACCATCTGCAGTGATTTTGAAGCTCAAAAAATTAAAGTCAGCCACTGTTTTCACTGTTTTCCCATCTATTTCCCATGAAGTGATGGGACCGGATGTCATGGTCTTAGTTTTCTGAATGCTAAGCTTTAAGCCAACTTTTTAACCCTCCTCTTTCACTAACATTTAGCAACTGAAAATGAGGGTCCCACAGACCCACATCTGAGGAGGATATGACACACATGTTGATGCAATATCTCATTTGTTCAGAGAAGAGCTCTTGAAGAGCTAGTGGTCAACCTGGTCCTGGTAACGCACTGAGGGGTGGGGTAGGGAAAGGGTAGGTGATGAAGATGTTTTGCAAAGAGCAAGATTATACTATAAGTGGGAAAACATTGCTGCAGCCAAGTTGAAGCAACATGCATGGGATGACTTTGATAGGAACAACAGGCAAACTGAAATCAGCAAGTCCCCTCTTTCTCCATCCTGCCCCCTCAGTTGCCCTCCAGTGCTTGTGCTGAAAAAGCATTAGAGGAATCCACATGACAAAGAATTATAGATTGTAGAGTGCCCACTCCAGTATCAAAAAAATAAATAAATAAACTATAAAAAAGTATGGATTTAGAGCTAAGTCAATGGATTTATAATCAGAATGAATATGACACATAATTTCAAGCTCTAATTAAGACTGCTTACCCTGAGAAATGTCCTAGCTTTATGACTCAGTGTGTGAAAGAGATAGAGTAACATTTTACTTTATAACTGTAGAGAGAGCAAGCTAAGTAGTGATAATTGAGCGCTAAATAAGCTAATAAAATAATGGACTTTGCCGCGAGCTACTTTATAAACCCACCTTTAAAATCTGCTTTCCCTAACAGGAATGCTGGCAAAGGCCAAAACTAAAACCTAAGAAGTGATATTGATATACTAGGGATGGTCATGCATTGCTGACTACTCTTCCATCCACAGGCAGACTGTTCCCCTTCCTTGAATCTGGGCTGGCCTTAGTGATTTGACCAATCACATACAGCAGCAGTGACTTTCTGGGACACTGGAAACAAGGACAGGAGACTCTTTCCAGTTTTGACCCAGGCCTTACTGTCTCAGGGATCTCAGAGCTATCGGATAAGAAGTCTGACTACAGCACCGGAGAGGCTTCTTGTAGGTGCTCTACCAAAGCCCCAAACGTGAAACCAAAAATGTGGCTCCTCCAGCAGAGGCCTCTCTTTGATGTCTGTTGGCAGCATGTGGAATGCCTGAATTCATGCCCCAGAAACTGATGAGACAGAATAAAATAATCACTGTTTTCAATAAATTTGGGGATAGTTTATTATGCAGCATTAGATGGTGCGACCGACATGCATAAGATGAGAAACCTGCAGAATTTCTGTGAGAGTCAGTAAATCCGCCTGCCAGTGGAAAGACCCGGGTTTGATCCCTGGGTCCAGAAGATCCCCTGGAGAAGGGAAGGGCTACCCATCCCAGTATTCTTGCCTGAAGAATTCCATGGACAGAGGAACTTGTCCTCTACAGTTCATGAGGTCACAAGGAGTCAGACACAACTGAATGACTAACAATTTCACATTTTCACATTCATGCAGCATAGTTCCCAGGTCCAGTTTACTCCAAAAGGCTTTTTTTCCCCTTTATTATTCTTGAAAGGAGAACAAACAATAAAATGGGAGGAAATGATAGAAATAGAATGCAGTAGAATTCTATTTCTACTGCAATTAAGTAAAATACAGTAAATAAAACAAATACAAAGAAAAATAACAGACAAGAATATATGTTTTCTGTACTCTCAAGGGAGAATGGACTCAGAATTAAGAGAAAAATGTGAGGTATTAAAATGAAAAAATATTAGGAAAAATGATATAAAAGCTGAAAGAAATTGTCTAATTTTTAAAGACAGAATTAAAGACTTCTGATTTATTATAGAGCAAAAACATTTGTGGAAGGCCAATATTTCTAGAATGACTGACTTCAAAATTGAGATAATGATTTTAAAATAAAAAAAAATACTGGTATCAGAAATCTGGAGCAAGGAAGGATGATAGAGGCAAATATCACAAGGACAGGATGACTTAGGAGAAGGAAGTAATGATCAGCAGCTTTTTACCTAGAAATAATTGGTGATACAGAAATTGCAGTGTGAGAGATTTAATATAAGCCTAAAAGCTCTGAGTAAGTAGAGGAGGGATTTTTTTTTTTTCAGTCTTATATTCAAGGAAGATGGATTAAAATATAAGATCTTCCCAGAGAGGCTCCCTGATGAAACTTTAGGCTCTTAGGTGAAAGCCCTATAATATACCTAAAAGAAAGGGACAAAAAAGTCTTACACTAAATGCAACCTGGTTTCAACTCCTAATAGTCCCTGGTTGGATTAAGATGATCAGTCCCCCACTTTCTCTGGCTAGCAGTGAAAAAAGAGTGAGACCTCTCTAGAAAAAGATAATGCCACAATATTCAAAAAGTCATTAAACATATATCTCAGTTCAGCTAATGAATTATTTTGATGAGATTCATGTTTTGTTTTGTTTTTATTTTGGCTTCAAAATGCCGTGTGTGATGGGAAACATGAAAAAGTGGTCACCCATGGTCCTTGTCTCACGGATGATCATGTTTTCTTACAATTCTTTCCCCTCCTGGATCTGTAGCTTTCTTCAACCAAGAGAATAACCCAAAGGTTCTGGGATGTATTCTCCCTTGATTATATGTTCTGTTATTTAGCATTATTTAATGCTCTGTCTTCCTTGCAGATCCCTCTAATGACTAGTCTTACCGTTTTGAAAAAGTAAGCATCTATGTGGGAAGGACCTGTGATGGAATATTACTCAACCATAAAAGAACTTGATTTTGTCATTTTGCAATAACATGGGTAGACTTGGAGCACACTAAACTTAATGAAATAATTTAGATTAAAATGATGCTGTACATTTTTAATTGTATATGGAATCTAAAAAGTTATACAAGTGAATCAATATGATAAAATCAAAACAGACCCACAGATACAGAGAACAAACTAGTGGTTACTAGTGAGGAGAAGGGAAGGTAGGGAGGTAAGATAGGAAAAGCGATCAAGAGATAGGAAACACTAGTAATAAAATAAACAAGATGCATGAGTGTAATCTAGGAAATTCTATAGTAGTCTGGTTGTTAGGACTTTTACTGCTGAGGGCCCAGGTTCAGTCCTCAGTTGGAGAACTAAGATCTCGTAAGCTGTGTGTCATGGTCAAAAGAAAAAAAAAAGTACAATGGAGTATAATCTACAAAAAACTATTGAATCACTATGTTATACACCTAAACTTATATAACTTAAATCTAGTATACTTCAACAGGAAAATTAAAATTAAATTGAAATATGTAAATCAGTCAATGGATAACTTCTCTTAAAAAAGAAGTGAGAGCCTAGAATTAGAAATCTTTCAACAGCACAGAAACTTGGAGGAGTATCCCAAGCTATAGAAGAAAGCTGAACCAATACCTTGATTAAAGTCTTGTCAGACCCTAAGAAGTAGGAAATTAACTGCTCAAAATAAACAGCACCAAAAGAGAAAAGTTTCAACTCCCTAGATATTAAGCAGTACTTTCAAGTAAGTTTTATTTTAAACTGCAGATCTGAAAATGTAGCTTCAAAATTATAATGAAAGTATAATAAAATTATAATATACTAAAATGCATATTATGCTTCCCAAGGGAATATATCATGCAAAATGGGCTCCATAAAGGACAGAAACGGTATGTACCTAACAGAAGCAGAAGATATTAAGAAGAGGTGGCAAGAATACACAGAAGAACTGAACAAAAAAGATCTTCACGACCCAGATAATCATGATGATGTGATCACTAATCTAGAGCCAGACATCCTGGAATGTGAAGTCAGGTGGGCCTTAGAAAGCATAACTACAAACAAAGCTAGTGGAGGTGATGGAATTCCAGTGGAGCTGTTTCAAATCCTGAAAGATGATGCTGTGAAAGTGTTGCACTCAATATGCCAGCAAATTTGGAAAACTGAACAGTGGCCATAGGACTGGAAAAGATCAGTTTTCATTCCAATTCCAAAGAAAGGCAACGCAAAAGAATGCTCAAACTACCGCACAATTGCACTCATCTCACATACTAGTAAAATAATGCTCAAACTT
>SJYC01081721.1:0-10741 GCA_006408675.1 Madoqua kirkii | reverse complement strand
TCACAGACTCGATGGACCTGAGTCTGAGTGAACTCCGAGAAATGGTGATGAACAGGGAGGCCTGGTGTGCTGCAGTTCATGGGGTCGCATAGAGTTGGACACGACTGAGCTACTGAACTGAACTAAACTGTAATCAGCACTTTGTATGGAATCAGAACTCATGAGTTCTACTCACAGCTCTAATATTTATATCATCCTGGGTAAATACTTTAACCTGAGTTTTAATCTTTTTTTTCTTCTGAAAAATGAAGATTGATATAAATTTTTTTTTTGGATCTCAAAGGGATATTTTAAAAAGCAATTAATGTGATAAATCTGAGAGATTTATCTGAGTAAAAAGATCAATTGTGGAATATCATTCTGTGCCTCTGTCTGTATACCTATAACTTTTAATTTACCTTTATCAAGGTATTATACAATTAGATTGACATTGAAGTTAAACCATTATTTGCAAATAACTAGTTGGAATGTGGTGAGTTTACATTACAAAACATATATCTCACTAAGACCATAGACTTTGTCATGCCATCCTCTACATGTTTCTCAACTGACTTTAGCTTTTAGAAATAATCGTTATTTAATAACAGCCTTTCCCTTCTCCTGGGGATCTTCCCAACCTAGGGATTGAACCCAGGTCTCCCATTTGCTGGCAGATTTGTTACCAGATGAGACACAAGGAAAGCCCAAGAATAGTGGAGTGGGTAGCCTATCCCTCTCCAGAGGACTTATGAACCCAAGAATCGAACAGAGGTCTCCTGCATTGCACGTGGATTCTTTACCAACTGAGATATCAGGAAAGTCTTAAAAATAATCTTTATTTAATAATGCCCTTGGAATTTCAAGATGATACACATTAGAACTCTTACTTTCCCATCTCAAAATATGGATGATAGCTGAGAAATAAAGATATTCTTGACGATGCACAAGCAAAAAAGGCAATAGAAATCCATCATCATGGAATAGTGCAAGGTCCTTTGAAGGCACAACAAGCATGGGTTAACTAGAGTTTCTGAATACTCTGGTCTTTGTTACTAGATACCATTTTTATTCTTACTACTGTCACCAGTAAGCAGCACTAAATACAAATGTAATTATAACTTTATTCCCTTATAAAGGAAGAGTTAAGCAGTCTAGACTCATTTCTGTATCTTCTGTTAAATTTCTGCATTTAAATCCTGCCAAAAAACACCAAGAAGCAAATTTCCAAGGCACTCTTTAATTTCCTAGTGATTCTACTATCATTCAGCCATCATTTCTGACTACAAATTGGTTTGTATCAGAGGGGGTTAAGATAATGAGTCTAGATTAGAATAAAAATTCTGTGGACAAGCCTGCCTCTTTGAATTGTAATTGTTGATAAGGCAGTCATTTTCACTGTTGCCCTACACCAGAAAACCATAGGATAGACATAAGGTGGACAAAGCAGATTGAACCACTTTCTGTAATTGCACAGTCCTGGGTGTTCTTTGGAAGGACTGATTTTGAGGCTGAAACTCCAATACTTTGACCACTTCATTTAAAGAGTTGATTCATTAAAAAAGACCCTGATGCTGGGAGGGATTCCAGGCAGGGGAGGGATTCCAGGCAGGAGAGGGGAACAACAGAGGATGAGATGGCTGGATGGCATCATCGACTCCATGCAGATTAATCTGAGTGAACTCTGGGAGTTGGTAATGGACAGGGAGTCCTGGCGTACTGTGGTTCAGGGGGTTGCAAAGACTGAGCGACTGAACTGAACTGAACTGATGGTAAATAAATAAGTAAACAACAGTAATAAAAATTTCTGAGTAGAATAACAAACATAAAATGTGAAGGGCTAACACATTTATTTGCCAAAATAATCTGTTTATCTCTTGGAAGGAAACATGTAGTGTCACAGCAAAGGACGGTCTGGTCAGAGTAGCTAATGAATCATGAATACAAAAGAAAAGAAAAAAGCCATGTGCTAATCTCCATCACTGAATTTTCTCAGAGGCTGTCATAAACAAACAAACAAACAAACAAACAACTCTTTGCAGCATATAGTGAGATACTTCTCAAGAAGCTTAAGAAAAGGTTTGGGATATAGAGATGCTCCTCCTCAAAAAAGTGAAGTGAGGGCAACTTTGCTTTTGCTTTTGCCCCTTTTTCTGTTAGGCATTTCATGCCCTGTCTTCACTCCTTTTTAGTATAGATCCTAAGGAGTCTTGAATCCAGGAGTTGATGAGTATAGTGCTTCTGATTTGCCATTTATTTTGTTAGTAACCAGAGAAGCACTGAAGTAATGATCATATATTCCATCCCTTAAAAAATAGCTATCAATTGGCTTACTGGGTAACTTAATCCTATGTACCTTCTTTCTGCATTTGTAAGATCAGGTTAATGAGTTTATTTCTCAAAAACATTTGAGTACTAAATGGCATGAAATTAAGTCATACTTGTTATGTCTTTAGGCCAGTGCCTAGAAAAGTGTGTTCTATGTAACAGTATTGGGGAAGGAAATGGCAACCCACTCCAGTGTTCTTGCCTGGAGAATCCCAGGGACGGGGGAGCTTGGTGGGCTGCCATCTCTGGGGTAGCACAGAGTCGAACATGACTGAAGCGACTTAGCAGCAGTGACTTAGCATATAACAGTATATGTGAAAGTATGCCATTATGTATTAGTATATAGTGAGTTTGAAAGTTTGAGAGGCCCTTTTAAAGTCCACAGCTTATCCTTGAGACATTTGACCTGGAATTATACTTATTTATATTGCATCTCCTACTTTCAGCCAGTTCAGTTGCTCAGTCGTGTCCGACTCTTTGCAGCCCCATGAATTGCAGCACGCCAGGCCTCCCTGTCCATCACCAACTCCCGGAGTTCACTCAGACTCACGTCCATTGAGTTGGTGATGCTATCCAGCCATCTCATCCTTTGTCTCTGAATCACATCTCTGAATCACATGTTCCCTGCAAGCCAAGCAAAAATTTACTTTGTAGAAGAGATGAAAAGTTGAAGACTCAGAGACACTGAGAGACATGACTGCCTTCCAATTGCAAAGGGAACAGATCCTCCACAGGAAAGGACTTAAATGATGTTCCTAATGTAGGCTCAGACATTTCTGTTAGACTTTTCCAAATGTTATCTGAGACCCAGAGACATACTATGTGGGCTTTGCTTGCCCAGAGATCACTGCATTAACAATGATATTGGTAGTACATCATTGCCACTTGAGTTCTTAGGGTCAGTAATACTAGGAGGCATCTGTTACATAACTGTACTAACATCCTTTCAGTTCAGTTTAGTCGCTCTGTCGTGTCTGACTCTTTGCGACCCCATGAATCGCAGCAGGCCAGGCCTCCATGTCCATCACCAACTCCCAGAGTTCACTCAGACTCACGTCCATTGAGTCCGTGATGCCATCCAGCCATCTCATCCTCAGTCATCCCCTTCTCCTCCTGCACCCAATCTCTGCCAGCATCAGAGTCTTTTCCAGTGAGTCAACTCTTCGCATGAGGTGGCCAAAGTACTGGAGTTTCAGCTTTAACATCATTCCTTCCAAAAAAAAAATCCCAGGGCTGATCTTCTTCAGAATGGACTGGATGGATCTCCTTGCAGTCCAAGGGACTTTCAAGAGTCTTCTCCAACACCACAGTTCAAAGCATCAATTCTTCAGCACTCAGCTTTCTTCACCGTCAACTTCCTTTCAGAGGGTGTTAAAGGTCAGCAGCTGCAGCAGCACAAGACTTAATCCTTGTGGAGGTAAGTATGTAGATAGCAACTGCCTGTGGAAGTATCAGTTTGTTATTGATGATCTCTCAGAGCTACAAGTGTTACTTGGCTGACAACCAGCAGTAGAGCAGGGTCTTCAGTTCTACAGCTTTAGATACTGAATTTGTCCATCAACTTGAAGGAGCTAAACAGCAGAGCTATCCTTCATCAAGCCTCTAGATGCATCCTCCCTAGGCAACACTTTGATTTCAGCTTGATCTCTGGCTTAAATCATCACAATAATTTTCCAACTTCACATCTAAACTTAACTTTAGTCTCCCCCCCCCCCCATTGTAGTATATTTTAACAAAGCAGCTAAATTGATTTTCCTAATGTAGAAAACACTCCTGTGCTCAGAATCCTCTAATGACTTCTCATCTCTCTCAAAGAAAACTAAAGCTCATAAAAGTTTAAATATCCTTTAATTTTATCTCCTAGTTGGCAGTGTCCCATTTGCTTTCCCTAATATAGCTTATGTATACCTCTATTTCCCTTTTCTATTTTATTTTTCTCCAGAGAACTCTTCAGAATGTAAAATTCCAGGCACTTATTCATCTATTTTAGTTATTTTATGTCTCCCCACCACAACTCCACCCAGCTTATTGAAATATGTGCACCATGAGAGCAAAAGAGTTAGTCTGTTCTGTTTGTTAACATAATCTTATGTGCCTAAAACAGTGCGGATGATGAAAAGTCAGCACTTCATCAATGTCTGGTGATTTAATAAATACAAACGTTCAGTTTTTCTAGAGTATATTTTGGTAAGAGGAGGCAGGATGGTGTCTTCTAGAAAGGCAGCTCTATAGTGTAGCTGCTTAGAAAAACATGTTCATGCACACTTATCCATATGCAAATGGGATATGTGTCCCTTTAACTGTTTATAATGTCTGAATTCCCAGTATGATGAAGAGGAGATGTCTCGGAGAGTTTAAAGGTGATGAATAGTTCTTCTGTATTTATTTGGGTGTCACTTTGTTTTCTGCTTCCACACTCAGAAGAGGCACTGATAAAATTCTTCAGAATTTGATTCAGATCTGAACATGTGATGTGCTCCCTCTATCATACACACTCAGTTGCTAATAACTAAAGGAAGAGATGCATCTCATGATTTTACTGAAGAATGGTATGTAGCTAGAGTCTACCTTTAGTGATGATTTGTTCCAGTTCTGCAAAATATCGACAAATGACCTAAAGAAAAAAAAAGTATAATGAAATCACAATGATTCCATCAAGTCCGTTAAGGACTACATACCCAATATGATATCTTAGATTCAGACGACCACCTCTTTATTCCTAAGGTTATGGAGATGGCAGACCATAGACAATTGTTCAACAGTGTTAAAAAGAGATCAGTGCTGGCTGGAGCCTGGTGTCTGTTGAGTCAGAATTCCACTGCATGCTGTGTCCTTGTTGTTGCAATTATCTCTTTGGTTTAAAGTAATAAATCTCTTTTAAAAAATAGTAGACTCAGATTGTAATTGTTTGATTTTGTCTTATTCATAAAGGAGATTCTTTATGCATTAAATACACAGGTCAGTCAGGAGGTAGGATAGGAGACATTGTACTACTGAATAGATAGATAGACATCAGCTGGAAGCTACCATCAGATGCAGCAGCTACTCTTGCATAGAAATTTTATCCCAGACTCCAATTAAGATGGAAATAAGTATCATGTATATTTTGGCAGCACTCCTCTCAGAGCTTCTGACCTCAGAGACATTTGCTTTATGTCTAAATGATTGTCAGTTTGTATTTGTTATAGTTCATTGTATTATTCATTTAAGTCAAAATGGTTCTAAGTTCATACACATGGGGGAGGGCAAGTTTCATTTTATCTAATGGGAAATTTTCTCTAAGATGTCCCTCAGTGGGAAAATCTGGGTCTATTTTTCCTACATTAACCAGCAATATAATACATAAATGGATTTATCGTTCAGACCAGGCTTTCACTGAATAAAGCCTTCATTACCAAACAGTTCAGTTGTTCAAGGATGATTATACAAGAATTATTGTATTTAGATAACACTTTGTGTTTATTGCATTTTGTTTCATATTGAGACACACAATACCCTATCTGTATTCCAGGAAAGGAAAAAAGAAAACCCTGTACACATAATTAAATCCAATGAAATGTAGTCAAATTTAAAACTTGAATGCAAAAAGTTACTCTAAATATAATTTCTACTACTTAGAGAAGATCCCATAAAAGTTCACCATTTTGTATGACTTTGCTTAAAGTACATAATGGAGAAATAGGGAAACATAAATTTTCCTATCTTCTTCTTACTACTGTACCTCACTTAAAGTAAACCACTTCTAATTTTCTGAACTAGAAAAAATACAGAAATAGATTTTAAAATGTGCAGCATCTTCTTTCTGTATGATCTGAAACATACTGGAATTATAGCATCATGGAAACATCCTCACCAGTTTCAAAGCTTTAACCTCTCCTTCTTGAGAAGTAATATTAATCTGGTAATAGAAAAGAGTGTTCTGTGCTCACTCAGTTGTGTCTGACTGTCTGCAGCCCCATGAACTGTAGCCTGCAAGGCTCCTCTGTCCATGGGATTTTCCAGGCAAGAATACTGGAGTGGGTTGCCATTTCTTACTCCAAAGGGTTTTCTGGACTCAGGGCTCGAACTCGTGTCTGTTGTGTCTCCTGCATTGGTAGACAGATTCTTTACCACTAGCACCACCTGGGAAGCCTGATAGAAAGGAGACTGCAATGTAATGTAACAATTCTTATGAAAACTTTCTTATGGAATTTAAAAGCTTGTCCCACAGTTTTTGTCTTAACCATGTTAAAAATAACTTGAAAGAAATGAGAACTTTAGCATTTTAGTATACTTCTATTGTGGTTGTTAATCAAAGCATAGAATAAACTAAATATAACCATGCCCATTAATCTCAGTTTTCAACTGCTGGAATTTAAAAACAACTCAGATTCTTTACCACTAGCACCACCTGGGAAGCCTGATAGAAAGGAGACTGCAATGTAATGTAACAATTCTTATGAAAACTTTCTTATGGAATTTAAAAGCTTGTCCCACAGTTTTTGTCTTAACCATGTTAAAAATAACTTGAAAGAAATGAGAACTTTAGCATTTTAGTATACTTCTATTGTGGTTGTTAATCAAAGCATAGAATAAACTAAATATAACCATGCCCATTAATCTCAGTTTTCAACTGCTGGAATTTAAAAACAACTTTTTTTACTTGTTGATTGAGTAATTGGAGTGCTCATTGAGTACTTAGAAGAGATTAATGATAAGCCAGCATGTGAAAACTGAACTAACCTTTCACTAATTAGTTTTCTTGACCTCTGTGATATTCACAAAGAGAATAAAAGCAAAGCATATAATAACAAACACTTTCTTTTTCTTTGGATATAGCTTGATCTATGTATTTTTGCTTTGCAGTTTCTTAGACTTTCATAAAATCCATCAAAGTACAGAACAATTTGCAAATTTGTCATATTAGTCATCAGTCATTACCAATACAGATTAGTTATTAACAGTTCTTAATAGGCCTAAAATAGGCAAAGTCCCATGTTATTATTAAAAAAAAAATCTCAGGTGATACTTTAACTTACTTGCACCCCAAATAAACCTAATCAGCATCCCTGGAGGTGGTGCCCCAGGACCCATAAATTTTTTAGATTCCCCAGCGGATAGAACTGGTTCTAGAAGAGATGGCCCACTACTGTGAGATGGACGTGTACCCAGTAAATATTGACTCAGTACCGGCTCTGTGCCAGGCTCTGCTCTAGGAGCTGCACACAGAAATACCACCCTTGTTTCCTTAGGGCAGATATTCCATTAGACACACAAACAAGGAGAGTATTAAATAGTGGGGCTTTCCAGGTGGTGCTTGTGGCAAAGAACCTGTTTACCAGTGCATGAAGTTTGATCCCCAGATCAGGAAGATCCCCTGGAGAAGGAAACAGCAACCCGCTCCAGTATTCTTGCCTGCAGAATCCCATAGACAGAGGAGCCTAGTGGGCTACAGTCCATGGGGTTGCACAGAGTCAGGCCAGACAGAAGCAACAGCAATCATGCACACATGGAAGACAGATAATTAAAATAAAGGACCTAGAGGGACTTGGCCTCTGGAGGAGGTAACATTCTAACTGAGATGGGATGAGGACAGGGACCGCCCCCCTGCCCCGCCCCATCTTCAATGTGGAGTGGCAGGTGGGGGCCTTGTAGGCTGAGGGTACGGGTTGTGCAAGACCAGATGCAGCCAGCATCATGGTAGGTGACTGGGCCAGTGAACCTTGAAGGGGACACCTAGGATCTCATAGTTAGGGGTCTGGGAGCCAGAGTCAAATGTATGCGTTTTCTACTGTGGCCACTGGAAAACCACGAGGGGTCTTCCAGCAAACAAACAAACAAAAAGCCACACATTGTTCTTTAAAAAAGATAACTGGCGCTGCTGTGTGGGCAGTGATGAAAAGTGAGCAGGAGACACAGCAAGGGGTTGTTGCAAAAACACAGAAGGCGTTGAAGGTGAACTGGAGGAAGGCAGAGGAGTGGATGGATAAAGGACAGGTTTGAGAGGTGTAGGCCATGAGGCTCATCCTCACTGGGGTCTCAAGAGGATGGTCAGAAAGGAGATGCCCAGACTGTTTGCTTGAACACAGGTGCCTGGACCCCAGGAACCTTTGACTGGTGGGAGAGACCACAAAAGAGGAGGAAGGATCCATCGAGAATGACATGAAGCCAGTGCCCCAAAAAGAACCATTTAAAGCTGCCCCTGAAGCCCCTGAAAACAAGTCTCGTGAAGCGTGTGATGTGGACAGGGCTGCTGAGGTCTGGAGAACAGTAGCTCCCAGGTGCTGGCCCGGGTCTAAAATGAAAGGGCCTGATCCTAAATTTCCCCTCCAGAGAGTCACGCTGTGAGTTTCACAGTGTTGCTTGAGGCTGGGGCTTGCCTCCTACACACAAATCAACAACCCTCCTTCCCTGCGGGTGACTTCTGGTTTGGTGAGAGCAGCTGGGAGCTGGCTGGGGGGCTGTCAAAGCAGCGACTGTCCCAGCAGGGCCCGAAGGAGGAGACAGAGCCAGGGCAGGAAGGCAAGAAGTTAACCACCATCTGCCCCGAAGAGAGAGAAGCAGATTGACCAGGTGAAGGCCTGATGCTCATCAGCTAAGTGGCTTAACTCTGAGAACATCAGGGTTCTCATCTAGAACATGGTGCGGATCTCATGAGGAAACATAGACATGTTAGTGGTGGTTTAGTTGCTAAGTCATGTCCGACTCTCACCACCCCATGGACTGTTGCCCACCAGGCTCCTCTGTCTATGGGATTCTCCAGGTAGGAATACTGGAGTGGGTTGTCATTTTCTTCTTCAAGGCATCTCCTCGACCCAGCGAGGGAACCTGCATCTCCTGCATTGGCAGGCAGATCCTTTACCACTGAGCCACCAGGGAAATGGGAGGCACCCAACACAGTGCCTGGCACATGGCAAACAATAGGCAACCAAAGCGTTCAGTTCAGCTCAGTCGCTCAGTTGAGTCCGACTCTTTGCGACCCCATAAACCACAGCACACCAGGCCTCCCTGTCCATCATCAACTCCCGGAGTCCACCCAAACCCATGTTTCTTTTTTTTTTTAAATCACCATAGCAGACTGTTCTAAAATTATTACTTTTTGAAAGTTATGTTTTAAACTGCTAATAATTGTTGTGCTTTTCCTCTATAGGTTATTCAGGTTTTTATAACATTTTTTTAGTATATATATTCAAACATATATAATCCTAACCAAGTAGGAGACTTGGAAGTCTTTAGCCCCTCAGTGAGTGATCTGAGATCTCTGACTTTATTTTCTAAATTTCTATTAGCTTTTTCTTTTTAACCCAAAATATGTACACATGCAGCTGATCCTAAGAAAAATATTATACCTAGTTTCTATTTCCCCTACAAGACCCTATCACCTTTTTTCAGTTGCAATGAAAAACAATCTATACACCTGCTACCTTAATATTTTTACCAGGCAGTCAGTTCAGTCGCTCAGTCATTTCCGACTCTTTGTGACCCCATGAATCACAGCATGCCAGGCCTCCCTGTCTATCACCAACTCTCACAGTTCAGTCAAACTCATGTCCATTGAGTCAGTGATGCCATCCAGCCATCTCATCCTCTGTCGTCCCCCTTTCCTCCTGCCCAATCCCTCCCAGCATCAGAGTCTTTCCCAATGAGTCAACTCTTTGCATGAGGTGGCCAAAGTACTGGAGTTTCAGCCTTAGCATCATTTTAAGCATCTTTTAATTTCATGGCTACAATCACCATCTGCAGTGATTTTGGAGCCCCCCAAAATAAAGTCAGCCATTGTTTCCACTGTTTCCCCATCTCTTTCCCATGAAGTGAAGGGACCAGATGCCATGATCTTCGTTTTCTGAATGTTGAGCTTTAAGCCAACTTTTTCACTCTCCTCTTTCACCTTCATCAAGAGGCTTTTTAGCTCCTCTTCACTTTCTGCCATAAGGGTGGTGTCATCTGCATATGTGAGGTTATTTATACACCATCAATATTACATATCCTTGTTCTGCTGTTTTCTGAAACTTTATCATGACTAATTACTCTTAGTATCCTTAAACTTGCTCATTTTGTGCTTTATAATAAAGCTGTGTTGATTCTCTCACCTTAAGGGACAAGATTTAATTTCTTGTGGTGTGTCTACTTCTTTTGTTCATGATTGGTAATTTTGTGAGACAAAATAATCATGTTTTAGAACAGAAGTCATATAAAGTATAGTTCCAGGTCATACTGGAATTAATTCACAATGGAATTTAATCAGTTATGAAAAGCTATCTGGAAAATTCCCAAATATTTTAAGATTAAACAAGATACTTTGAAATAACAAATGGATCAAAGAAGTGCCATGGTAACATTTTAAAATTACATATTTGAATTAAATTAAAAAAGAAATGCAGAGAATCAAAAGAAGAGAAATTTAAAAATTATAATTTAATTTTGATATTTGGAAATTAGAAATAGGAGAGAAAACTTA
>SJYC01081720.1:0-10024 GCA_006408675.1 Madoqua kirkii | reverse complement strand
AAATAGGAGAGAAAACTTAATCCAAAGTAACTAGAAGAATAAAAGAACTAAATTAAAAATTATTGAAATGGAAAACATAAAATCAATATAAAAGATATCAAAGCAACAAGTTGATTCTTTGAAAGGTAATAAGTTAATAAATTTCTAGACATTAGATAACTAAGAAAAAAAGAAATTACTAATATCAGAAATGAAAATGTTGTGATCACTAATGATCCCATCCATGCACATTAAAATAGTAAAATACTATTATGGACAATTCAATACTTATAATTTGATAACTTTGATGAAAACAGACCAATATATTGAAAGACATAATCTCCCAAAACTCATTAATAAAAAAGAAATGCATAATCTGAATTGGTTTGTATTTATAGATTTGCACGGGGTGGAGTCTGCGTGTTCAGTTGTGCCCAACTCTTTGCTACTTCATGGACTGTAGCCTGCCCTGCTCCTCTGCCGATAGAATTTTTCCAAGCAAGAATACTGGAGTAGGTTGCCATTTTCTACTCCAGGGGATCTTTCTTACCCAGGAATTGAACCTTAATCTCTTGGATCTCCTGCATTGGCAGGTGGGTTGTTTACCAATGGCAGCACCTGGGAACCCCAGTATAGTTATTTGTTAAAGGGATTTAATAAACAAATAATAATCTCCTCAAACAGAAAGAACAGTTGCAGATAGACTCTCCATAAGTGAATACTTTCAAAAATTTAAGGAAGAAATTATACTAGTTCTTCACATTTTTTCCCCCAAAATAGAAGCAGAAGGAAAGCTTTCTAACTCATTAAACCAGAGAAAGAGAGAGATTACAAAATAGGAAAATACAGGGTAAAATATTTCATAAATAAAGATGTAAAAAATCTCTCCAATTTTAGCAAATGGAATGAAATCATATATAAAAGAATTATATACCATAATCACTGAGATTTATTTCAAGTATGCAAGGCAGTTTCAACATTTGGAAATCAATTAATGTAATCTTTTTAACAAGCTAAAGAAAAATTGAATGATTATATTACTAAGTGAACAAATCAAAGCACTTGGCAAACTCATGACCCATTCATGATGAGAACTCTCAATAATCCAGGAGTAAAGGAAAATTTCTCCAAGTTGATAAAGAAAATCAACAACAACAACCAAATATAGCTAATTGCATACTTAGTTTTAGGAAACCAGATACCTTCTCTCTAAAACTGATAAGACAAGGATGTTCTTTCTTATCACTTTTATTCCACATCTTAGTGGAAGTCTTAGAAAATGCAGTAAGACATATAAAGGAAATAGAAGTTTGCAGATTGGAAAGGAATAAGTAAAACTTTGCTTACAAAAGACATGAATGTCTCTTTAGAAAAATTCAAAAGAGCAACAAGAAAAATTGATTATTGAACTAATAGGTGATATAGCAAGGTGGAGGATACAAAGTTATTACACAAAAATGAATTGTTTTACTGTATGCCAGCAATAAACATTTGAAAATTAAAACCACAGTGCCATTAAATTAGAGCCAAAATTAAAATATTTAGGTATAAATATAATAAATAAAATATATATACAAGACCTGTAAAACAGAAGTATAAAGCTGATGAAAGGCATTGAAGACCTAAGTAAATGAGATATTCCACATATATGGAGAGCATTCCATGATTGTATTGAGTAGGGCTCAGTTTTGCTAAGATGTCAGATTTTCCCAACTTGACTGGTAATTTGACAAAGTCTCAAGGAAAATCCTGTGAGTTATTTGCTGGATATCACCAATCTGATTCTAGAGTTTATATGGAAAGGCAAAAGACCCAGAACAACAGATTCAACACTAAGAAAACAGCTAAGTCAAAGAAATGACACAATCTCTCTTCAAGACTTACTAAAAATCTACAATCATAAAGACAGTGATAATGGCAGAAGAACAGATAGAATAATGAAACAAGAACAGAATAAAGATAGCAGAAATAGACCCATACAAATATAGTCAGCTGATTTCTTGGCAAAGTAACAAACACAATTAAATGGAAAAAGAATATTCCTTTCAATAATCCAATTGAGCATTAAAACAGACACATACAAAAAATTCTAGATGTAGGTAGAAATTGAAGTCTATAAAATATTCTTGAGAACTTTGCATTCATGAAATCTACTAATTGCCTCTCCACTTGTTAAAAGTCACTAAATTATAAAAATGGTACCATTTAAATCGTTTTGTGTAATTTTAATTTTTTTAAAAAGCAGATGAGTAACATTTAGACCTACAAATCAATTATTTATGATAGCAAGTATTCAAGACAGTCAAATGAATGGGTTCCTCTCATTCCCCAATATGAATTTCATAGTTTTTTACTTTACTTTTTGAAAAAAAAAAAAAAATTAACATAGGAATGTAGAATGTTCTTTGAAGTCACATATAAAATTTGAGTGCATTTTGTTAAATCAGGATCCATTTACTAAAGATTACCCTGTCTTTAGGCCAGGGAATATTACCATCTTGTCCTACTTTATCTTATAAAACCAAGACACGTAGTAAAATGAGTATAGTCTCTTTTCTCCAAAGATAACATGTAATGAAATGATAAAATATATGACACAGGCAAAGCTAGCTCAATTACAGATCATTTTCAACCGAAAAACTGTGGTGCATTTACCTTATTACTTAATAGCATAGTAGTGTACAGCTGCCATAAAAATAAATGATTGGCATGTTATATAGATTAATCCTGCCCAAGATAAAGCCAGTTAAATAAAACTATAGATTTTTTGTGACTTTGCATCTCATCTGTTAATTGACTCAACATTTGGACTGTGCAATATACCAAGAAATCGGTTGGGCCTGGGGCAAGAAGATAAGTAATATTTCTTTCCCACAGGTGCTTGATAGTGTTACAGTTTAAAGAAAAGAATCAAGCTTAAATACAATAATTCATATAACACACAAAATGTTACCAGCTTCCAATTATGCCTGAGTAACAGTTAGACTATCATTACTCCTATCCACATGGCATGGTCAGAAAGGAATATTCCTCCAAACCTTTCAAATATCTGGGGACATAAACGAAAATGTTTTCTGTGTAACTGGAACATTCAGTGTAAAAAGAATGACAGCAATTGGTAACTTGAGTCTATATTATAAAAGTATTTATATTTGGCTACCACTGAGTTGGACTGCAAGGAGATCCAACCAGCCCATTCTAAAGGAGATCAGTCCTGGGATTTCTTTGGAGGGAATTATGCTAAAGCTGAAACTTCAGTACTTTGGCCACCTCATGTGAAGGGCTGACTTATCGGAAAAAACTCTGATGCTGGGAGGGATTGGGGGCAGGAGGAGAAGGGGATAACAGAGGATGAGATGGCTGGATGGCATCACTGACTTGATGGACGTGAGTTTGAGTGAACTGTGGGAGTTGGTGATGGACAGGGAGGCCTGGCGTGCTGCAATTCATGGGGTCGCAAAGAATTGGACATGACTGAGCAGCTCAACTGAACTGAGTCAGCTTCCTAGGTGGTACAGTGGTAAAGAATCCTTCTGCCAGTACAGGAGATGCAGGAAACATAGTTTCAATCCCTGGGTCAGAAAGATGCCCTGGAGTGGGAAATGGAAACCCACTCCAGTATTATTGCCTGGAAAATTCTATCAGCTAACTGAACTGAGTCAGCTTCCTAGGTGGTACAGTGGTAAAGAATCCTTCTGCCAGTACAGGAGATGCAGGAAACATAGTTTCAATCCCTGGGTCAGAAAGATGCCCTGGAGTGGGAAATGGAAACCCACTCCAGTATTATTGCCTGGAAAATTCTATGGACAAAAGAGTCTGGCATACTACAACCATGGGGTCGTGAAGAGTTGGGCACAACTGAGCATGCGTGCATGCATACTCAAATGCAATGCCACTGAGCCATTTCTGTAAGATTCAGGGATCCCAATAAATGAGCCATAAAAGAATAGTGACTGTATACATATAGCCTCTGAAAATTTCAGTAAACCATACAGTTGGCCCTGCATCCAGAGCTTGTTATCTTTAAGGGTTTCTGGATCCAATCTCCTGAAGATACTGAAGGACAACTCTATTTACAAACAGTTTGAAGAAGATTCTAAAATATTACCCATATGGTTAAACACAGGGCTTCCCTGGTGGCTCAGTGGTAAAGAATCCACCTAGAATGCAGGAGATCTGTGTTCATTCCCTGAGTTGGAAAGATCCCCTGAAGGAGGACGTGAAAACCCATTCCAATATTCTTTCCTGGAGAAGTCTATGGACAGAGAAGCCTGGCGGACTATAGTCCATGGGATCACAAAGAGTTGAACACGACTGAGTGACTAAGCACAGCACATGGTTAAACATGAGCAATATCTTAATATAATAAAAATAACACGAGTTCAAAAGAATCATGTTTAAGTTCTATGTGTGCACTAAAGCTCTTTTTTCAAATATTTTTGAAAAATATTTTTCTAACTTTTTATTTGATCATTTGCTTTTAGTAACTGTCTCCATAATTTCTTAAGCCCTATAATCCATCACTCTTGAATGGCATTATCTTCTGCCTCCTTATAAAAATGAAATCCATACCACAATACTTGCAATATTGATTATATTATGATACTCATACGTGAGAGTTGGACTGTGAAGAAAGCTGAGCACTGAAGAATTGATGCTTTTGAGCTGTGGTGTTGGAGAAGACTCTTGAGAGTCCCTTGGACTGCGAGGAGATCCAACCAGTTCATTCTGAAGGAGATCAGCCCTGGGATTTCTTTGGAGGGAGTGATGCTGATGCGGGAACTCTAGTACTTTGGCCATCATGAGAAGAGTTGACTCGTTGGAAAAGACTCTGATCCTTGGAGGGATTGGGGGCAGGAGAAGAAGGAGACGACAGAGGATGAGATGGCTGGATGGCATCATGGACTCGATGGACATGGGTCTGAGTTGATGATAGACAGGGAGGCCTGGCGTGCTGCAGTTTATGGGTTCGAAAAGAGTAGGACATGACTGAGCGACTAAACTGAACTGAATGATACTCAAAAGGGACACTGCAGTTTTAATAGGTAATTTTATCCAAAGGGATTGTGATGGTAAAAGAATTATCATTGTATGAAGTGTAAGATCCCTGCTTATTTGCACTTTGAAAATTAGAGAATTGGTTACATGTTTTATGACTGATATGCAATTTCAAATACCTTCCTCCAATCTTGGCTCTTTTATTGTAAGAATCTGGTGGACTTCCTGGGTGTAAAACTCATGAAAGTGTGCCACCCATTTCCCTCAGTCAAGAATGTAACTCCAGGAATTACATATCTTTAAGTTAGTCCACATTTCACTCAAGTTTAGTTCAGTCACTCAGTAGCGTCCAATTCTTTGCGACCCCACGAATCGCAGCACGCGAGGCCTCCCTGTCCATCACTAACTCCCAGAATTCACCCAAACCCATATCCATTGAGTTGGTGATGCCATTCAACCATCTCATCCTCTGTCATCCCCTTCTCTTCCTGCCCTCAGTCTTTCCCAGCATCAGGGTTTTTTCCAGTGAGTCAGCTCTTCGTATCAGGTGGCCAAAATACTGGAGCTTCAGCTTCAGCATCAGTCCTTCCAATGAACACCCAGCACTAATCTCATTAGAATGGACTGGTTAAATTACCTTGCAGTCTAAGGGACTCTCAAGACTCTTCTCCAACACCATAGTTCAAAAGCATCCATTCTACAGCACTCAGCTTTCTTTACAGTCCAACTCTCAATCCATACATGACCACTGGAAAAACCATAGCCTTGACTAGATGATATTACTTTGTTGGCAAAGTAATATCTTTGCTTTTAAATATGCTGTCTAGGTTGGTCATAACTTTCTTTTCAAGGAGTAAGCATCTTTTAATTTGATGGCTACAGTCACCATCTGCAGTGATTTTGGAGCCCAGAAAATTAGTCAGCCACTGTTTCTACTGTTTTCCCATCTATTTTACATGAAGTGATGGGACCAGATGCCATGATCTTCGTTTTCTGAATGTTGAGCTTTAAACCAACATTTTCACTCTCCTCTTGCACCTTCCTCAAGAGGCTCTTTAGTTCTTCTTCACTTTCTGCCATAAGGGTGGTGTCATCTGCATATCTCAGGGTATTGATATTTCTCCCAGCAATCTTGATTCCAGCTTGTGTTTCTTCCAGCCCAGTGTTTCTCATGATGTACTCTGCATAAAAGTTAAATAAGCAGGGTGACAATATACAGCCTTGATGTACGCCTTTTGCTATTTGGAACCAGTCTGTTCCATGTCCAGGTCTAACTGTTGCTTCCTGACTTGCATACAGGTTTCTCAAGAGGCAGGTCATGTGGTCTGGCATTCCCATCACTTTCAGAATTTTCCAGAGTTCATTGTGATCCACACAGTCAAAAGCTTTGGCATAGTCAATAAAGCAGAAATAGATGTTTTTCTGGAACTCTTGCTTTGTTGGTGATCCAGCAGATGCTGGCAATTTGATCTCTGGTTCCTCTGTCTTTTTTAAAACGAGCTTGAACATCAGGAAGCTCACAGTTCACGTATTGCTGAAGGCTGGCTTGGAGAATTTTGACCATTGCTTTACTAGTGTGTGAGATGAGTGCAATTGTGCGGTAGTTTGAGCATTCTTTGGCATTGCCTTTCTTTGGAATTGGAATGAAGCTGACCTTTCCCAGTCCTGTGGCCACTGCTGAGTTTCCCAAATTTGCTGGCATACTGAGTGCAGCACTTTCACAGCATCATCTTTCAGGATTTCAAACAGCTCTAGTGGTATTCCATCACTTCCACTAGCTTTGTTCATATTGATGCTTTCTAAGGTCCGCTTGACTTCATGTTCCAGGATGTTTGGCTCTAGGTGAGTGATCACAGCAACATGATTATTTGGGTCATGAAGATCTTTTTTATAAAGTTTTTCTGTGTATTCTTGACACCTCTTCCAAATATTTTCTTCTTTTTTTAGGTCCCTACCATTTCTGCACTTTATTGTGCCCATCTTTGCATTAAATGTTCACTTGGTATGTCTAATTTTCTTCAAGAGATCTCTAGTCCTCCCTATTCTATTGTTTTCTTCTGTTTCTTTTCATTGAATTGACTTCATGTTCCAGGATGTTTGGCTCTAGGTGAGTGATCACAGCAACATGATTATTTGGGTCATGAAGATCTTTTTTATAAAGTTTTTCTGTGTATTCTTGACACCTCTTCCAAATATTTTCTTCTTTTTTTAGGTCCCTACCATTTCTGCACTTTATTGTGCCCATCTTTGCATTAAATGTTCACTTGGTATGTCTAATTTTCTTCAAGAGATCTCTAGTCCTCCCTATTCTATTGTTTTCTTCTGTTTCTTTTCATTGAACACTGAGGAAGGCTTTCATATTTCTCCTTGCTATTCTTTGGAACTCTGCATTCAAATGGGTATATCTTTCTTTTTCTCCTTTGCTTTTCACTTCCCTTCTTTTCACAGCTATTTGTAAGGCCTCCTCAGACAGCCATTTTGCTGTTTTGCATTTCTTTTTCTTGAGGATGGTCTTGATCTCTGTCTCCTGTACAATGTCACGAACCTCCATCCACATAGTTCATCAGGCACACTATCAGATCTAGTTCTTTAAGTATATTTCTCACTTCCACTGTATAATTATAAGGGATTTGATTTAGGCCATACCTAAATGGTCTAGTGCACATTTAGCCTCTAACAATTTATCACACTTAACATGGTGGTGGTTTATTCACTAAGTCATGTTCAACTCTTGTGACCTCATGGGCTATAGCCCTTCAGTTTCCTCTGTCCATGGGATTCTCCAAGCAAGGATACTGGAGTGGGTTTCCATTTCCTACTTCAGGGGATCTTCTCAACCCAGGAATCAAACCTAGGTCTCTTGCACTGCAGGCAGATTCTTTACCAGTTGAGCTTTGGAAGCCACTCTTAACATGCCAATGTTCAAATCAGGGTATGGCTCCAGTGGCTCTGTCTAGTTAAGCAGATCTTGGCTGTGACTCTTGGATTATCTTATCTCTCCAGATTTCACCCCCACAGTGGCCCTGCTATCTCAATTCTCTGATGGATCTAAGGGAAAAAAATGTTGATTTCCAGTTTATTTAGCTTATAAGTATGATGATGATGATTTTCAAGTTCTTTAGATGTCAGAGCTGAAATCACATTGTAGATAACCTTTGAGATTATTATTATTTTGTTTTTAATTTGGCATAATGTCTTTGTGATTCATCTATGTTGTGTGCATTAATGATTGTACCTTTTTGTTGCTATATAGAATTCCATAGTATGGATGAAATACACTTTGTTTAACCATTTATTTACCTGTTGAAGAATATTTGGGTTGCATTCCATCTAGAACATTACAGATAAAGCTGCTGTAGACATTTGTGCATAAGTTGTTGTGTGAACACAAGTTTTCATTCCTCTGGGATAAAAATTCAAGGATACAGTAGCTAGGTTTCATGGCAATTGTTTAGTTTTGTTTCTTTTGACACAGTGGAAACTGGGTGTATAAGACTGAGAAATGATATGCTTTGACTCAAATTTATTTGAAAATAAAAATTGGACACCAGTTTATTTTTTACACTGGATAGTCAAAGGAAGTAACTCTATGTGATGATATTTGAGAAGAAAACTGGGAATTAAGCACCTTCTTAAATTTTATACTTTGATTTAGAGACATAATTCTACCTGATATTTAGAGAGTATGTTATAATCAATAGAAAGGTATTGTAAATGTCTTGCTTGAATTGGTTTGGTAACAGATGAGATGGAGAAAATGGTGTGGCAGCTTGAATCAGTGCAGTTACAGATGAGATGGAGAGAAGTTGACAGTGTAATGGATGCTGTGGGGGTAGTAATACTGATGATTTAGATATGATGGTTGAGGGAAAATGAGATAGTTATTTGTAACAACCAAGAGATTTTGACTGAGGCAATGAGAGGAAGAGTGATGCAGTTTACAAAAACGTTTGTGGTATGAATGGAGTTCTTCTTACATAAATCAGTATCACTGAATAGATTTTTTTATAGTCAGCCAAATATTTATTTTAATTCCATGTGTAGGATATACAATTTTACATGACAGTCAAGTGAATCATCCAGGTCATAGCACTTTATTTATTAAATGATTTTTATACAATGGAAGCTCCTAGAATATTTGTGGTTCCTACCAAGTCATAAAGTAACTTCATGACTGTGTGATATATTTCAAGAACCTGGTAAATATATCCCCAGATTAAACATTTCTCTGGCAAGCTTCAACATTAACTTTCAAATTTAGAAGTGTTAATAAATTTGTGTTAACGTGGGGCTGTGACAGGAAATAAGAAGGCTAATGAAAGTAGAAAAAATGGTTAGGGAAATTTGGGTGAGAAAACACAAAATACAAAAGAAAATGAGAAATGAAAAGAGTGAAAAGGCATCAGGAAATTAGAAAATGGTAATTCAAAAGGGAAAGAAACTCATATATCTAGATGAATTGTACAAGGAAAACTTAAAAATTAAAGTCCAGAACATTGCCTTGCAGAGTCTTCTTCCCCATTACCACCCACATGTTTCTGTCAGATACCTTGGCATCATCACAATCCGTAAGAGAATGAAAGTTATTGGAAGTTTGAAGGTCCTTTCCAAGGCATCAGTTTCTCTTCCATTAAATCAGAGCATCAGGTGTGAAGTTTTTTTAGATGTCTGCTGTAATGAGTATCTAAATTAAAGCAAATCTCCATCTGTTGTACAGAATTTGAAAAAAAAAAAAGTATTCAAGTTTTCCTTATGATTAAATTACCAGAAGTCAGTGTTCACAGCTTGGTAAATTAGAGATGAATGTAGTTTGCAGACAAGATGTAAATGTTGAATATTTAGTGTCTTATAGCTATTGTGTTTTTATTGTTGTTAAATATGAGAAAATATTTGTAGGTTTAAGTTCTTTAAATCTTTAAAATGATATTAGAAAGCATATTGTTTTCATCAAATGAATACCATTGGAAATTACTAAGTATAACTATATAAAAATTACTAAAATCATATTTTAAACTTCATTTTTAAAAGAATTACAAATATTATATAC